>VZSE01014423.1:31735-77164 GCA_013398275.1 Promerops cafer | reverse complement strand
GAGAGGAGAGGAGAGCATTTGCACGCATTTTCACAAGGTATTTTATTCTCCACAACCTGTGTGAGTTTATAGTCAAACCCCTCACATAACATAGTCTGTGCTGGGGACAGCAGTATCACAGAAATGACAGTAATTGTCAAAACACAGAAGACCAGAATTCCATGCACATCATTCTCTGCGTTTGAGCATTTTAAGAAGATTGCAGATCTGCTCCTTTGCCCTGCAAGAAGGGATCCCCATGCTGGTGGCAGTGCCTGCCTGGACAGCACACTGTGCAGCCTTACAGCACAGCCACAACAGAGAAATCAAGTGATTCTATTTGTAACTGAAATATGAAAAACTTATCTTTACATCCACTGAATAGCTAACAAAGAAAAAAACCATATATATCCATGAGCTGGCCTTAGAACTGCCATTTCAGCAAAGAGCATAAGGCCTGGCATTCAGCCATTAAAACAACAGCAGCAAGAAAACCCTAACACAGTTGTAGAGAAAGGAGTAAGAAGTCTTTGTTGGATCATATTCCCCTTTCTAATATAAAGTCTTCTGAAAACAAGAAATTTTTTCAAGTTTGTATCAAATCAACAATACCAAATGCCTCCATTTCCTCTGCCCTTTTGTAAGAAAGGTTCTCCACTTCCAAAAAGATATAGGCATGACAATCGTAAATTCTTGATAAAGCTGTATAGAAAGAGTTAAGAACACGAAAAAACCCTGTCCAGTACAGTTTTTTCATTTGTTTCAAATGGACCATCAGTAAAGATTCTAATTAAATCAGTATTATTCATAATTAGCAGTTAGAAGCTGTGGCTAATTAAAATTTTAGTACATTTCTTTATCTTTGAAAGCCTGAATCTAGTTTGCTACTGAAATTTTTATAAAGCCTGTAAACAAGTATAAATTGCTACACATATGTTTGCAATTTACTAGGTTACGTGCACCAAAGGTTTATAGAATCATAAAAAGATACAACTTTGAAAGAAATTTCAAGAAAACCAGCATCAGAAACTGCAGGAGAAATCAATTTAAGAAGTGGTCTCTGCTAGTGACAACAAATCAGAACGTCACTGTCTCCTCTGCAGCCTAAGTTAACAGCTGACATAAACCTTTTTTCTAGGCTGAATTCTGACATTAGGTCATAATTAAGAGGGAAATGGGAAAAGAGGAGATAGGGAAAAAAGAAAATAAAAATGAACTCCCCTACCAAGACACAGCAACCAACAGAAGAAACAAAGCTGCCATACTCCCCTCCTTCCCCCAGTCTCTGGATGACTCTTGGATCTGTAAAAGATGAGCTTTAAAGGGCTCAGGGGTTTTACACTGTTTCTAACCCTGGCGCAGTCTTCAGCTTTTTTAAATTTCCAGCTTAGATCTCACAACCATTCCCCTGCCAGGAGCCAAAATAATCCAGGGTTGAGGCAGTCTGCTCCTCTTTAACTTCTGACTTGTGCCTCAGAATGCAAGTCTACTCTCCCACCCTCAGTGCTGACCAGTGCCTTATTCATGAGCTCCTACTCCCAGATTAGCTCCCTCTTCACACCCTCCTTCCATCTGCAGGCAGCAGCAGAGCCCTGCAAGACCCCAACCCAACCTCTCCACAGTGCTGCCAGAGATGGCCACTGGCTTACAAGGGCAGCATGCACAGCAGCACTTTGGGTGACACAGTGTGCCCTGTGACCGTGGCAGATCTTCAGTGTCACATCTGAGTGACCTCCAGCATGGAACCCGAGCACGTTTCCAGCCTGGGCTCTCCACTCCTCCTCAGTCTCCTGCTAATGCAAGACTGCACTCTGTGTCTGGGCTTCCTATTACACCTCAGCAGTTACTCATGGGTTTGACTTTACCAGTCTACATCAAACATGGTAAAAACTGGAAGGCACAAAAGAGTGACCAAATGCTTTTTGGAGGACAGGAAGTAAGGAGTGTCAAAAATTTCCTGTCCAAAATATTGTATTTTGGCCATTAACACATGTATCATTCACACCTCAAATGTGGTACAAACATGGAATCATTGAACAGGCTTGAGTTCAGCAACCACCAAACACACACACTCCAGTGAGAGAAAATAATGTTTTCTTACCTAAAAAAAACCAACTTAACAGTATTATGAACACTACTTCCTACATTTCTCGTTCAAGCAGATGTTACTCTATTTACAAGCTTTTTCTCTTCTAGAGAAATCCTCTTAGATTCTGTCATTCATCTGTTACCTATTTTTAAATTTAAAATATATGCCAAATATTTAATTTTTCTTCTTTAAATGCTTCTTAATCATCCTAGTATTCACATGCTACTCAAAAGATGCAAATTACATGAAAATTTTGTTTGGATAGAGGTAATACACTGCTAGTTTTGTGTGCTAGCAAAGAATAAACTGAGCATTTCAGAAAACTTACAAAAACCAAAAATAGAAAAAAGCTATTTGGGAATTGGTCTTGTTAATTCTGATCTCCCCTCAACCACCTAAGCTTACATTGAGAAACGTCACCTTAAAAAATGGAAGCTCCTCTGAGAGCCCTTTGAAACCATGTAACCAAGAGGTCATTAATGCTACTCATGCAGGCACACAGAATTACCAGATTCCTTCCAACACAGAATAAAGTTCAAGCCAATTTTTAAAAAAATGCATCCATATTATCACCTTATTTTTTCCTAGCATTTCTAGGTAACACTATTGTCTTAAAGACTTGTTCAAAGGTAGAAATGTACATTAAATTATGCAAACAAAGGAGGGAAAATACCCAAAGCATGCTGAAAGTAATGCCTCAGTGTTACAGCGTTTCTGTATTTGTCCATGGTGCTGACCATTTTTTTATTAAGAATACCTTTAGGACCATATTTTTACTATTACTTAAGAACAGCTTTAGCTGGTCCTAACCCTTTTCTTACTCCTCCTGAGTGGGCACAGTATTTCCACCATGTAAAATACTCTATTTGTCCAACATCTGAACCTCATAGAAAGCTCACCTAAAGAATGTGCAGCTGTGGTTTTGGAGCTGAAAAACCGACCAAGTCCAAGATCTCCCAGCTTTACTACTCCTGTAGCTGTAATGAACACATTTGCTGGCTTTATATCTGAAAGAAAAATAAATTTAAAAATTTAGAAGTCACAGTGAGGTTGCAAGAAAAGCTACTCTTCTATTAATAATAAACCCAAAGAGGATTTTATTTACAGCTAACATTGGTAAAATTTGACAGTGCTATTCAGAAAGAATGGGTCCAGAACGTAGAACTTCAAACCCACTATTTTAATAGTACAACCATCACTCAAGCAAAGAAGACCAAGAGCCATGGAAAGTATTTTTTAAAAAAACAAGCAAACAAACAAAAAACCCCACAAACCCAAAGTCCAAAGCATATACAGGGGAGTTCATTACTACTTTATATAAGCTACATCAAAGGACTTCCATTAGAACTAGAGAACATCTTTTGTTATGTCTTAAGTAACAGCCTAAATATGTTTTCAAAAACTGTAAAGCATTTTTCATCACTTCTGCTGATCAAATTACCCACAGTGGCATAACGTCATTTATTTGAAAT
Source organism: Promerops cafer (assembly GCA_013398275.1). Lineage (NCBI taxonomy): Eukaryota > Metazoa > Chordata > Aves > Passeriformes > Nectariniidae > Promerops > Promerops cafer. The sequence continues at coordinate 73,624 of VZSE01014423.1, read as the reverse complement.
AGATAACTGATTCTCTGTAAGAGCAGGCATTAAAAAAAAGAAGCAAGTTTACTCAGGAGAATAGTTATTTGAACTTATCAACAGAATTGGGCTAATCAAGTAGAAACAAAGAAAAATAATGATGTATACCCCAGACAGTTATTTTTCACAAGTAATATCCAGTTTAAGTTTTAATCCAATCCCTTAGAGACAACAGCAGAGACTCTTATTCTATGATTTCTAACAAGATACCTACCTTGTTAGTCTTCTAAATAAACTGACCTGTTATTTGTTTGGCAAGGGAGTTTAGCTCTTACTCTGCTGAAGAGCAATCCACCCTAGCCTTAAACTTACAGAAATCAGTTCACTCTGATAAGAGGGGATTACAGTTTGCATAAGATACAGGCACAGTAGAAGAATGGTTAATAACCCTTCAAACACCAGCATTTTCAGGTTTCCAGTAAAGAAGTTACAAAACCTTACAAGCTTTAGAGGAAGACAGAAGCAATTATGCTCTCCTGCTATCTGACCCAGTTTTCAGTATTTTGGATAACCCTTTGTGTAATAATCCAATGCAGATATAGCTCAATTTAAAAATAGCTTTAATTGTCATTGCTTTTGGCGTGTAACCATGGAATCATTAGATTTGCCATAGGTTTGCCAGAAGCTTTGAACTTAGTATTTCACTTTAAGGAACATAAATAATTTTGTTTTGAGCTAAAATATACAGAAATTAACTAATTTAATTATAAAAATATTAAAGGTACTTGTAACCTATGGAAAGAATCTGTATTCTCTTTGTATCATTTGCACTTGCAGGCATCTGGACAAATGCACAAAGGGGAAAAAAAAAAGGAGAATCACAAAAGGAAGGCATTTGCAGGGGCAGGGGTATCTAAGCTCATCTGCTAAGGGTGCAAAATTTCCAGCTGCAAATGACAGAGCTCAGCAGACATCGAGGGACAGCTGAGTCTAAGGCAGTGAGCTGCATTCTAGCACAGGGAGCCACCAACCTACGACAGGCAATGTCACCTGAACCCAAAAAGTGACAGCCTACACACAACTCACAATCCCATAACCAGAGGGAATTCAAAAAGGAAAAAAAAAATAGCAGATCTAAGAAGAACCTACACTATGATCTGTTTTCTTTGCCTCAAGAGCTACGAGGTGAAATGAAGACCACATCCAGAGGAGACAGCAGCACCAAGATCTAAAATGGGCCAAGGAAATTTAGTACCTGACAGGCATAGCTGGCAACTTACAAGGGCTCTTGGGACACAGAGACTGGAAATAGTGGAAAGGAGCAGAGAATTGGAGGAAATGCTCACACCTGCACATAATCCAATAGAGGAGGGACTAGGAGAAGGACCTGTACATCACGAGCAAGCAGGGCAGGAGCAGATACTCTAAGGCAACCAGGTGCAAGAGGTGTAAAAAGAATGGATTGACACATCTGTGCAAGGCAGGTAACAATACTTGGGCAAGACAATGGGCAAATATAGAAGAATAAATACAGGACAGAAGATAAGAGCCAGAAAAATGAAGTAGCTATGGCAGGGTATCCATCACTTACAGAACTCTCACTTATTTTGAAAAACTTGCTATCAAACAAATGCCTACCACAACAAATCTACAACCACAAGTTTCTCTCAGTTTTCTATTACTTGTAAAATCTTACAGAAACATATAATGTTTCAGCTGTCAAAATTGATTACAGCCAGCTTAATTCTCACATAGTCAAAGGTATAGTAAGGACAAATCATTTTTGATCCCATATTACCTCTATGCATAACACGACGAGAATGCATATGTTCCAAGGCACTGCAAAGCTGAACAAAGTACTTCCAAACTGTTCTTTCAGGAATCAACCTCTTCTGTTTCTTAAAATGCTTAAAAAAAACATGGTTAGTGAATATTGAAAATTAAAACTTGCATAAAATGACTGAAAAAAATGGAAAATCCTTAATTAAAAAATAAAAAAATACAAGAGTGTCACAACCTAATAAGAAAGATTTAACAAAATTTTTTGACACAGAAAACTTTTCCCTTAAATATTCATATATGTATCATCACTGCATGTGTATGTCAGTCTACACACAGAGCCACAAATAACATTAATGAAATAAAACTCCTACCACCCAAAAAGAATTTATACAGTATTTAGCACTCCTCAGTGTTGGATTAATGTGGTCAGAGTAATCTAGTATAAACTAGCACCGAACAAATAAAGGTCAGATATGTGCCACAGAATGTCCCAAATTAAATACACTTCCTTACACCAAAATTGATTTCCATACCCTCATTTTCTAAAACTCAAAAAAAACCCCAATGGCAGTATCACACAGTCACAAAGGTCATGTAAGAAGAATTGGTCACATTAGTTTTAAAATCCTCTGCAATATATGAAAGGGAAGTAAAGGAACTGTGATTTCTGAAAATTCCAGTGATGTAACTCCTGTTCAAATATTTTCTATCCTGTCTAAAAACCCATTCCTGATCACCTGTAACAGTTCACTGGCCTGTTAAAGCTTACACAAAACAATTACACTCTGCTATACACATCATCTTCAAATGTTGTATTCAGGACCTGAGTAACAGTCCTCCAAAGATACCTACTGAAAACCTGGAATTCAGCCAATGTTAAAATGTAAAAGTTTAATCATTGTAAATTCTGCAGCTAAAGGGAAGAAGATTGAAAAATCGTTGTTCGTTTAGCCTATGTTTCTAAACAAACTGTATTGTGTCAGGTTTTGAAATTTCACACAAGAAAATACACAAACAACATTAAGACTAGCAAAATTTTAGATGGAAAGCAAAGTACTTGATGTATTTTAATTGTGTGTACAGACAGACTTCACACACATGCACGCCTTAAGAAAGTTCACGTAACAAACATTTATTAATTTGCAAAAAAAAAAATTTCATACTATGTTAAAACATGCCACTGAGAATTTGACAGCTGCATCTGCACATTACAGACACACAGGAGTATGAGAGAGATGCTTTTAAACTACCTATAGCAAAATGCATGAGTCGTACAAAGGATCTTAACATTCCACCAAATGTTTTTAGTTATAGGGATTATTTCAAAATGCATTTTCATTTAAATGAGGCAAAGCATATAAATTACATCTTTAAATATAATTTTCTTTCAGCCTTGGACTGAATCCAAACAAACCCTGTGTATCTCTTCTCCCCATAGCTAGATTTGCATATCAGAGGATTGTTTGATGTCAACAGGAAGGAGGAGACCAGGTTTCTTTTCATTTAAAAACAAATACACAATACATCTAAGTATGTGTACATGAAAGCATAGTTCCTTGATTTAAAATGCATTCTGAAATTATCATAATTATAACTAGGTACTTTATTTAAACATTCTGCATTATTATTTTTTCAACTTGAATGCAAGTACAAGCGGTGATGAAACGCCATTCACAAAACGCCTGAAATGGGAAGATGTTCAATTACACATCCCCATTCCGATTTACCTAAAGTACATCAGTGTACTTTCAAACCATTTATGTACAAGTTTCCTTTTAACACTTTATTCACTTGCCATCCCTAGCATTGTAGCTGATGTACACTACAAAACTGGCTTCAGTTCTTACAGTGCAAGGATGCAACTTAAAGTGTGTCAGATGTGGTCTCATTCTGTTGAAGGCATTAAAAATTTTGCAGGACAATAATAACCTCCTCCTGAAAGCATCAGTGATATTACTTAACCCCAGAGAATTTATCCATCTAAAGAGGATGGAAAGAGAGCTGCTAGATTTGCTAACAATGTTTAAAACTAAACAAAGAAACAGGCAGCATTTTCATTTGTATGAGCTTAAAAAAAAAAAAAATCTTTAAAATAAACTCAATTAACATTATGTTGTTCAGTAATTAATTACTCTATCTTCTTCCCTCAAAATACATGTTCTCAATTTTTTCTTAGGCTGTTGTCCACCAATAGGCAAAAAAGTGATGAAAAGCCAACACCAAAAAGATGAATTTTGCAAAACTAGCTATTGAAACAAGCTGTACACTTCTACGAAACAGTCCAGCAGGCACAGTTAATTCTGAGAAAAGTAAAAAAGAAAATTCCATTTCTGTTTAGAACCTTACCTTCTAAAAAGAAATGTAAGTTGATGGAAAACACAGGCAAACCTATTTTTATGAACAGCATAACTAAATTCATATAGCACACATGAACTGTATTCAAAGCAGGATCCTTTCCTTTCTCCTTCATTTTGAAATAGTCCACAATGCAAAATGCAGTTCTAACAATTGTGGTGTCTGCCCCCTCCCTACAGGGAAGCCAAAATGCAGAAGATACGATGCTCCAACAATAATTTTTAACCTCTGTTGTAGCACAGCATAGTAGCACCACAGTCAATGCTGAAACTAATCCACTGCTTAGTGCCTGAAGCATTCTAAGGTCCACACCACGAAGGTGACTTCACACAGTTCTCTCCCACTGTACACAGGTTGGCAGTACCTGCCCAGATTTGCCCTCAGAGGAGCACAGCCTGACACACAGCTCTCTCTGAAGTGCTCTCATCTCCAGCACTTCATTATTCTCCTTCTTCCACCTGTCTCAGGCTCAAAGGACAGTCCTGATGTCCCTCAGACCACTGACCTTCTAGGGTGTGACATTAAAACAAACATGATCCTGTTTGAGGTGAAAGATCAATCTCAAACCAGTTGAAACCAGGCAAAAAGGGAGCTGCTTGTACACGTGCATTAAAAATTTGGGCAGTGCTGCAAGCCAGTGCTTTATCAGGTACACAGAACACGAGGCACGCTTTGGCAGCAGGCTGGCTCCCAGCAAGAATTACTTGTTTCAAAAGCCATGAAATTTCCATCTCCATCTGAGAACAGAACCACAAAAAACTACTTTGAAGAGTCACCACAATGTCAGTACATTGTGGATAAAGCTGCAATTCAGTCATTTAATACAACTGGACATTCTGGTGGTCATAAATTTGCTAAGAGCTTCAAGGCAGGCAGGCTGTATCACCAGTTCATATTTTGATCCCTTTGACAGTATGACTGAGCAGTTTCATCATGGGAAAACAGAACTCTCCTGGTTCTCTAATGGATTGCTAGAAGAAAAATTAAATATTCTCCAAATGTTTCCATCCTAATGAAATTAAACATAGCTGCCCTGCACCTAAATAGCAAATGTCATTCAATTTCTTGACAAACAAAACGTAAAGGATAGATGGAGAAAAAAGTCTGAAGTCAACATAAAGGCATGAAATTATATTATACTGAGTTTCTAAAGATGATGCTTTAAAGGTCAAACTCCAAAAGTAAAAGTGACAGCAGTTAGCAGTTGGTCCTACCTAGGCTTAAAAGGCACAATTCAGACAATACTTACAGGAAACAAGCAGGACTATGTTTGTGTTTTATAAGAAAACTAAGGATTTCCTGCAGATAAGTAGAGAGAATGAACACAGATGATTTCCACACAACTAGAAATTCAGATATAACTGCCTACATCTCAATAACAATGCTTGGAAAAAATCTAGCATTCAGTTCTAATGATGGTGTATTGGAGGATTTTAATGTGTGATTTAGTCTGGTTTAGGTCTCACTGAATAGAGGAAAAATAAGAATAAATAAGAAAAAAGACAACATGATGAGTGTTTAAGAAGCTAACTGGACTAAAGAAAGATGTTTATGAACTTCTCTTGCAGAGAGCTGATAAATTGATCATCTAAACAATTTTGTAAAGTCATTATTTAAAAAAAAGAAAAGAACTGTGGAGCTGTCAAACAAGCCCACAAGAACATATATCTGAATTTTTCCCTGCACATGCTATAGTCTAGAGCTGTTTTTTGAAAGACAGTATTTGGAAGAAAAGTAAAATGAGAATGATGATTTCATTACTTTAAACAGATTCCTTCCTTTCTTTCATGGTTTGGTAAGAATCTTGATCACATCTGTTCTCGTGACTCCATTTACAGCTTACAAAAATATAAAGAATGGAAAGTTTTTATATTTTACTGTATAGACTTATAACACAGTGAGTCAATGACCAGATACCAGTGGGAAGAAATCTGAACTGCATAAAGAGGAAAGAGATGCAAAAATGATTACACAGAACTTCTGAGTAACACAATGAAGCTCTTGACCACTTCTGACTGTGTTTCTTTGGGAGCTTTTTTTAGCATGGACAAGCAGGAAGGACAAAGAGGAAAGAAGAGGGCAGGCAGCCATAAAGGGAAATTATGGAAGCACAAGCAAGAGTTCCCACTCAGTGAATACAACAGAAACAAACCACAACAGGCAAGGGCATGCAGGGTCAGAAAGACAGACCAGTGAAGATGGGCTGCAACATCCCAATATTTTAGAGACTCATGAATACAGAAAGGAAGTCTGCACCTAAGTCTTGTTTTCTATTTTAAAAGCTATATAATTCTAGTAGCAATGCAGCATCCCAGGAGTTTTGTCTGGTTCTGTTCTTTGATTAATTCAGCTGCCCATCTCTTTAGACCATGGCAAGTTTTCTGCCATTTTTCTTTGCCTTCTATGCAGAACAAAAATAGAACTTTCCACCACATCCTGATTCATTCATTCAGTTTGATATACAGTGTCATCAAATTTGCCTACATTTCAGGAGTAGCAGCTGTCTCTTACTTGTAAAAAGAGAACAAATACCAAAAAAAACCACCCAAACTATTTTTCATCTATCAACTGAACATACCAAAAGCAGCAAGTATTCAGCCAATAAGGTCACGAAAATAAAAATATTTACCTGGTTTGTTTTCCAACTTTTATCAACAGTTGCTTATATCTCCCCTTACTGAAGATGCCATACATTTATTTTTTACCCTTTCAGAATTCACAAAAAAAAAGAGTTTCAAAAAATTAAACCTTCCTCTATTAGTCATCTTAGTATACAACAAACTTTATTTCATCAAGAGCAACAAAATACTAAGATACAGCACAAAAATTAACACACAAAATAATGGTACTAACAGAAGTACCTACTAGCATCAGAAGAACAAGTCAGTAGAATTAAACTGTGGTCTTTCCTTAAAAAAAAAAAAAAAAGCAGCAAAAAAAAACAAACCCAGAAGAATGCTGCAGAGATACCACAGAACTGATATAGAAGCATCTTCTCAAACAGAGTCTTATTTCAGACAAAATCAAAAGAAGGACATTCACTTACAAGAAATTATAAGCCTTGTAAAAAATGCAAGGAAAATTTTTCATGTTTTCCATTTTAGTATATATTCTTTCATGCTAATAATCAGACTTAGTAAGACTCCTGGTTAAACTCATATTCCTTAGAAAGCTCTGCACAAAGTCATTTTTCATAAACGTATTTTTAGCCAACTTTCTCTGCAAGGATTCATTTCAATTTTCCTTACTGAGCAGCCCACCTACAGTCCCTCTGTTCCACCTAACATTTTTGCTGATGCAAAAGAGCAAGGACATAGAGTGTTCAGAAATAGAGATCACCTACTGAAATCCAATATACTTGCAGAACCACTAACATAAAATTTCCAATACTGCATCATTTTCTTTGTCTCTCCTATTACTGCTGAGTGGGGCTTCTTAAAACACACAGCCACATGTTTAAATTCAACAGTATTTGTTTACATGCATCTCTCGCCAAAAAAAATCCCCTTGGGAAAACTGCTACAGCATGAAGAGGTGAAACTCATGCTTGAATCATTAACTCTGCTTCCTAATAAAAAGCAATAACATAACACAATAAATACAGAGGCTATCATCTTCTTTTTTCTTTTCTCTACAAACAAGGCAGACAGATTTGAAATCTCTACTCTGAGCAAGTTATCCCCATAGTGCAAACACTGACAGTGCAAATTTTTCAAATGCAACTCCGTGAAAAATTAAAATTAGTCCCCAAGTATTGTTTGCAGGGTATTTCAAACAAGAAAAGCACCCAGAACTATTATTCAATAGAATCTTCCAACTCTCCCTGCCCTTTAAAGGCTCACAGGAAATTTTAGAACCAGCAGGCAAAGGTGGAGATGAAATCTCCAAAGCCTATTGGAACAGCCTGTGTAAGTTCAATGGGGTTTACTGTCAAGTTAACTTTTCATAGCTGACTGACACCTTATTTTCCCTGTGTGTACAGCCAGTACTTCCACAACAGCTTCAGGTGTGATGTCTGTGAAGGCAACTGACCACAAGACAAAACAGTGTTGATTGTCTAATTATTTTAGCAGAAAATCTGCCCGCTTATTCTTATTATTCCAGCGGCAGACAGGCACAATGGCTGACTCACAGCAAAACTAACAAGGCTGCCTGGCAATTACCCAGCCCAATTATCCCACTGATTATAAACTGGGGGAGCAGCCAGCTCTCATTCTGCCAGCACATGTATGTAAGCGCACAGGGGAAACTCGTGCTGCTGCTCTCACTGTGGTTACTTGTGGTTGACAGCAAAGGTGACAGTGGAGCACCTGTCAGACACCCCAGTAACACACAGGGATGGAGGAAAAGCTTACCAGAAGCAGCTCTGCCACCCTGCCAGGGCTCTGTGCCTTCACTTTTTCTTTTAAGACTTCACAGCTCCATCCACAGAGCAGCCACTTCCCCTCAGGACACGCCGCCCCACTTTTTTACCTGCTACACAACTCTAATAGATACATAAAGTTGAATAGGATGCATTGTTTTTTAATTACAGGAGGTAACAAACTTTAAAAAAAGAAAAAAAAAAGTTTTTTATCAGCTTTAAAAAAGGTTAGTGGCAAAAATTAGCCTGACTGGTTCAAAGCCCTGGGTTCCTCCTTTAGGAAAAGGCACATAAAAATAGTTTAGCTTTGATCTGTAATTAGCACACTCTGTGTTACACTATCCTATTATATTAAAGGCTTCTTCAAGCTACACTATCTTTTGAAGCGTTTTTCAAAAAATGAGTAAGGAAAAAAGCTAAGGTAAAGGTGATACAGAAAGCGAAAAATAAACCACTGAGGAAAAAAATATTTTGAAGCTTTTAACATATATCAATGATGTAGCTTCAGCAAAGTGCCAAATTGTTCTATATTATAAAATATAACCATATGCTCCATAAAAATACTTTGTGTGCGGAGGTTTGGCATGGGGGTGGTGGCAGTGGGGTTTTTTGTTCTTTAAATTAAATCTAGCAGTCACGGAAAGAAAAAAAAGCACGAGAGACACAGATACTGCTGAAAGCCAAAAGAACCAGATTCTATGTTTTAAAATCTGCAATTATAGATCAAGATACATCAGTATAATGAAAAGAAACAAATTACACAAACATGCACAAAAGACTACTTTAAAAATACTTTTCCCAAAACCATTATGTCAATTATTTGGACATAAATGTAAGAAAAATCTCAGAATTAGAGCCATCATAATTTCTCCCCCTTGAGAGTGTGTGCACGCAATTTTCAGTTCTGTTTTCTTTATGTTAGAAGACCCTTTACTCATTCATTCATGACACTCAGCTAATGAGCAGTTTGAAAATGTCTCTAGGCTTTGTTTATTGTGCACTATTCATAACCTATTATTAAATATAAGTTTCAGGGAGGGATACAGTTTCCTAGTATGCATTGTTGGAATATCAAATTAATAAAATATCTTCACAAATGGCCTTAGAAATGATGAGGTAGTAATATCCCCATTTTACAGATTAGAATGTGGGCCAAGAATAGAGATCAAAAGCGTTAATTAATTCTGGCACCAATTTAAGCACCTCCTTCTCAACATACATAGCTTTATGAAACAGTTCATCTTCAAAGCACAGTTCCCACTCAGAATGAAGCTGTGAATGCTCAATAGTTCTACAAACCAAGACCCAGAGTTTTGCCTTGAATGTCAGAAATACAGAATAAGCAATTAGAATTCTCCCCAAAAAGCAGTGGTTGAAGTGGTTTATTCAGTATCCCTTAGGAAAAGAACAAGTAAGGATGGTCTTTGGAAAAACCCTGAACTGTACTAATCACAAAACCTCTGTCTTTCAAATTCCCTGCCTAGCAAATGACCATTGCAGCAAAGAAGGCAGCACAGCTGCAATCGTTTCTACATGGAGTAGCTGCACCCTTGGAGTCACATCCCATCCTGCTCCCAGCCTGTCTGACTTAGCCCATCCAGGCTCTCTCCCTGCAGACAGCCAATTTGTCTGTCTCAAGGATCCTTGCCCCATCTGTCTCATTCTGTGACAACACATCAGCTCTTCTCCAACCTCCCTGGCCCCATGTCCAGGATTGGAAATCCCATTTCACAATCTCCCAATACACTACTCTTCTTCTCTTACACTCCTCAGTCTGTACTCCCAGTGGCATAATTCCCTGTCTGCCTTCTCTCAAACACCGCCAGCCAGCACAGGTGCGCTTGTCCTCCTCCTTCCCAGTTAATCTTCTCTCCGCTCTTAAGGATCACTCAGCTGCTTGTCCCAGCCTACTCCTCAGTGTGCCTTGTCTTCTGTCTTCTCCATTCATCTCAGATTACTCCCTTTCCCGGGTTGTTAGAAAGAATAAACACCCTCGGGACACAGGAAAGCTTCAGCCCACCCAAAGCATCCTGAAACGCTATTTCTGGCAATGCCGTTTCAGGCGCCCGTCCCGCTGCAGGTCGAAGCACTGACAGTCGCTCAGGTCGTGTCAGCACCGAGACACGCAGGAGGCTCACACAGCTCTACACGCACAGGAATTGTCCACTTTTGGAACTATGCTCCAGCAATTTCTGTTAAGCACATATGTTAGAAGAATTGAAATTTAGGTAAATTTTCACAGCCATTACTCTAAGAAAAATCCCCTCAGTTTTACCTCTGTTTCAAGGAACAAAGGAGCTTAGAATATTTCAGATTCAATGGTTGTAAGATATTATAATGAAATGTTGGCACGCAACATTTTAGGAGGAAATTGCTATATTTTGACAAACTGAAAACATTCTCACACCACTAAATATTTGGCAATCCTAGCAGCAAGCAGTTAGTCAGGCTGGACATGTGCGTGCATGGCAGAAAACAGCTTCTGCAACACTCCCATTCAAAATACACAGAAAACATCATTTTCCCACCAGCTTTCCAAACAGGAACATCAACTATCTCCTACAACTGCTAAAGTTTTAGATCAATGTTTTGGATAATAAAAAGACAGATAACCAAACAATAACACTCAGTTAATAGCTGAGGGTTTCCCAAAATCCTGGAAAGGGCATGCAAAATTTAACACCTGGCATGCTAGATTCTGACACTGCACCTCTTCCCTACACAGATGTTTCCCCTAACTTCATACTCCCAAAATTCTTGCAAATATGACAGCAAAAGAAAATTACTGCTATTGCAATTAAACAGTCAAACTACAGCTACCACGTACTATCAACACTTATGAGAAAATCCTACTTTCTGCAAAAGCATCTCCACATTTCTAGCACATTCCCAGGACAGCAATCTACCAGAAAACAGTGGGAAAAAAACCAAGCGACATGTCTCCATTCCTAGCAACACAACCAGCTTCACTGCAGAGAGAATGGGTAATTATGGGCTCTGAGGCACCCAGGGCAGCCACCCCTCACACAGGTAAGCTAGCCAACCTCACAGTGCTGCAAAGAAGTCTCAAACTCCAGAGCTAATACACTTTGGCATGGGAAGCAGGGGCTGCATTCCAGACCATGTGGAGAGGAGAAATTGCCTGATGCAGTTTCATACAGTGAAGCCCAAAATACCCACCACTAGTGAAACATTGAAATTAGAGTCAATGAGATTTCAAACAAGTCTGAACAGAGCTCCAGCTCCTGCAAGGAACAATTTAGATCTGCATCAGTTACTTGGAAAGAAGTGACTATCCCTGCATTTGGACTATCCTATAAGAAACAAGCTCAAGGACAAAGAATTCACTCGTCCTAGCTATAGAAACTAGAGATAGCAATAGGAAGTTCATACTGATGAAATGTTTTAAAATATTTGTTATTTTACCTAGCTAATTATAGTATGTTTATTCGAAGTTGAAAAAATACACACAAAAAGTGCCATCTGAGAAGTGGCTGAAGTGCCTAGGTGACATTTTGTACAATTCAAGTTGTTTTCCATCTATCTTGAGAAGGCTGCACACGTATTTTCAACTTTTCAGATGAAAGCTTTTATGCTTGTTTCCAGAACACGATTAACTTCCTTAAGATCTGTATGACATATTCAGTTTAAAGTCTGCATTTTTTTTCGGTGCACTAAGATTATTTGCCAGGAGAACCTAAAAACTAAAAATAACTGCAGAAATTAAATGGACTTTGAAGTTTATTGCTGATTTTAAAAAAACCCAAGATTTTAGTGCCTTGGTAACATCCCTTCTTGCAAGCCTAGTAATTTTATATTTAACCTTAAATAATATACTAATTATTCTGCACAATAATTCAAGTTCTCTTGTTCCAACATCTTCAGGACAGATTTTACTAACTAGCTCTTTTTACTGAATTACTTTAATGTATTTCCTTAACTCAATTAGTAGATTCTTCTTTATCTGTGGCAATTTCTTTATCCAATATATCAACTGCTGCTTGAAAATAAGAAAACAAACTAAAAAATCCACAGAAAATTTTCACTTTGTCACTGCTTGTGGCAGAGGAGAACCATGACTAATAAGAAAAGGGACCAAGCCTCAAACTTGCCTTACAACATATTATTGTATTGCAGAAGGTACTATGAGGTAACACCAGTTCTCATGAACTACCCTTAACCTTGGCAGCCACATAATATTACATGTTCTGCAGTGGAGACCACAGACAAACAACTGGCCATGAGAACTGGGACTTAGCACAGTAGTCAATAATGATTTACTTGTAATATCTTTGAGGTAATACTATCCAGTAACCTAATTCAGTGGCAGAAAAATCAAGAGTTTTTCCTTCTTTCAGCATGCCCACCGAGGGGTTACACAGTGCTGAGGTACCGCAGTGCGGAACCAACAGAGTCAAACACAAACGTCTCCCCCTCACTGATGTTTCCTCTCAGTTTTACTGATATGCCAATATGCCACATTCAAGAATTCTAACAGGCCATTAAAAGCTGTACAGTAAGAAATCCTCAATTTTGAACTCTCCTGCTTTTGAGAATGGAGGCTATATTGAAACATCTCCCGGTGACAGAGATAATTAAAAAAATAATTAAGGTAAAGTGGATTAAATCTGTGTATGTACATACATAAACACAGTGGCACAGAGAACACATGAGATACCTCTGCTTTCATTATGTGATATGTAAATGCCAATGCACAGCTGCTTTTTTTTGGACATAGAGCAGATTCTATGAATTCTATTAGAATACATCTGAATGCACCAAGTGATTTTCCTCAGTTGTCTACTCAATGGGGACAAAGAGAGTATTATTCACAGGTGACAAGAGGGACAGTATAAAAGCTGGGGCAGTATGGATGTCGTTCATTAAGGGAAGAACTAAAGAATTCATTAAGGTGCACTGTGAGGCACGGCAGCCTTGTAAGTATTCTCTGATGTGCCAATAATGTCATAACAAATACCTAAGTAAACTAATTAAGTAGTTTTCCCTCACATTAACATTGGTTTTAGTGGCATTCAAGCTGTGGTCATTTAAAACTTCAGAAACATCCTTGATCCCCTCTACAAATCACACAAGCCTGGTACCCAAACAATGTTCTGAGGCTGTCTAGACATTCTCCAACAACTCAGAGCAACATTCTAGCAAGAACACTGGAAACCAAAGCAGTTTCTTTGTCTTGATAATACAACATAGTTATTTACCTTAATAGTGTGACAGGCAGCCACTCTTCTTGGAAGATTCTATACTACTACGTATCATTTATTTTTCAGGCAATTTTTAAAATACGTTTTTAAGACTGGTGAGCCCCACGTTTAAACTCATATTGTCAAAGTAATCTACCAAATCATTTCCTCCACCAGCAGCATGAAGACACAGTGCATTGTGACACCTCATACATATTTAATAATAGCCTGATAGGCTGTCATTAACATCAAACAGCAATCTAAGTTTGCTACATTAAACATGATCCCTGTGTTAAGAGGACAATCACAAAGTGCCTCCAAGATCGAGCCTGTAAGAAATACCCACCGACTTGAACAAGGTGTAATGAGGCCAACTGCACTGAAAAAGCCACACACTGGATTTAAAATTAAATAATAAAAAAAAGCAAGGGAAAAAAGAAAAAGCTTCAGTGGGTCATAAGACCAGACATGCCATAAGGCAATCTGTCACAGAGTACTCATATTAGTAACTGCTGTGTCAAAACTGAACATTCAAAAGAAAAGACAAACCTTCCTTTATGTTTTATGAAATGTAAGCCCACAGAATTAATAATTCATGAGATGAAGAAAAATATCACATTTGGCTATAAATATTAACAGACGCTGTCAACCTGCTTAGAACTAAATTTTGACTGTCCTACCTCACAATTATCAATTTAGAAAGGAATATTCTTCAAAAGCTCAAAAAAAAAAAAAATGAAATCAGCATGAAAGTCATTAATGAAGAAATTAACATTCTCTATTCATGTAGGTCCCAAGCAAAACAGCCTAACTGTTCTGTGCCTGGTGCTGCTGAGTGAACACTAATTGACTGGCATTGTTTGTGCCCACAGTGGTGTTGTGCTGTGTTGACAGCAGTTACACTGGTGTACACACAAGGAAAAATGCTAAAAGGACACACTAGACCCAAGACACAGTGGAAAAAGGGAACAGGAGGAAGTAGTTGTCAAATGAGAAAGAAACATTAAAAAAGGCAGTTAAAACTTCATATAAGCTTTAGAATACAGAATTTTATACAATGGGTCTTGGATAAATTTTTCTGATTAGCTAAATAGGCACTTAAACATTACCAAAAAAAAGCAATTAACCCATAATGCACAACCACATATCAGTAAATTCACTTCATGTGATCTCAAAGAAATATGATATATATTTTTAGCAGTTCAAGATCTAGAAGACACTTCTGCTGTATGGCTGCAGTTCTCTGCTTTCACTGCTATTATTGAGAATAGACTACTGGAACACAAAACACAATTGTGCCAAAATATCCAGAATGTCATTAAAATGGATTGCTCTAAATGGTGGTGACAGTGCTTTTCTTTACAGGCTATTTTTTCCTCCCCAGGCCTCATATAACTTCAGTCTACTTATGGCCCCATCTGCACTTACATTCTGAGCAAAGTGTTAAAAATACTTACATAAGCATCAATATTGGCATACACTAAAAAAAAAGACCAGACTAAACATCTTACTTTTCTCTACAGATCCTGATATTTTCACTGCATTTCACCCAGTGATGATCACACAGAGTGAAAAGCCAAAGTTGAACATTACAAGCTCTTATTTTTTAAAAAAGTTAATCCCTACCTTTATCATTCTAGAGAGATCTCCAGCATCTGCTAATTCCAACACTATATTCAGTTCATTGTCTTCAATGAATGAGGCATAATATTTGATTACATTTGGATGATTCAGTTGCTAAGAAAGCAAAACAGTAATTCACATTTTAGTATAGAGCACGTCACATGTTTTAAGACTGATATAGGAAACGTTCTTATTTAGGCAAACAAAACAACCCCTAAAATCTATTTCACTATGATACAAATTACAAAAAGTATATGCTGATAAGAAGCATTTACAAATACTTTGCAAGAACATGATGGCATTTTAAGATCTACGTGGTGACTGACATGGCAATTTTAGAGGAATTTTGCTTCAATGTATATATACAATAGCATGCTAAACTTACCTGGAACAGTGAGGTTGATTTTTCAAGTAAATAGCAAAATCCATTTCTGAAGTCAGGATTTTACTGTACAAATGGTACAGTCATTCACAATATTGCAATTTTGGCAGAAACTTCTACTTGAAGTGTTACTCATTATTCTATCAGATTTACTTCTCAATATTAACTTTTAAAGTAATAAAGATCACAAAGTTCTTCAAAGTGAGGCTTCTAAAAACTCTACACAAAAAACAGTGGACACCTCAATTATGTCTATGAAAAACATAACACATTTTTTGATGATGGCTGCACATTTTCTAAACAAATCTTTTACCTTAAGAAGATCTATTTCTTTGATGCAGTCAGCACGGGCTTTGGCATCCATTAAATCAAATATCTATGCACAAGAGAGAAAACATTTTTATTAAGTGATAAAAATACAGTAAATTGAGTAATCATTATTATTTCATAGCATCCATAAAGCAACCTGAATTATGCATTTCATGGCAAGATGTAATATTACAGTAAGAAATAGTTCCAATGCTCTGATGCACTGGTTTAGTGCTGTGGCCATTCTTTTAGTCCCCTCATAGGAAACCAGTCCATTTTAAGTACAAGCTTTCCAATGACTTAATTGCCACCTCTGCATATCTGTTCCAACACATAGCAATAATTTAGTACACCTTATAAATGGTTCAAATCTCAGGCTCCTATCATACTGCCACACCATTTTCACAAACTGATTCCTTAGTACTGAGCATACCTTTTTTCCCCTTAGTCTTGTTACAGTCTTCCATTTCAATTCTAAATAATGCATATTATTTTACTCTCAGGATCAAAACTTCACTGTCACCTCTAACTCTTTCTCTCCCATCTCCTTCCCTTCAGCCAGTAAAGAAGTGACTTGAGTTATGCTGTTTGTTTATTAGAGCCCTTTTTTCTAAGCCCTCATCTGTCACCTTAATTTTTATAGGCTTTTACAGTTAGACATCCCTGCTCTTCATTTTTCCCCCACCTCGTATCTACTCCAAATTATTTTGCAATGTATCTCACTTTTGCCGCCTTCAGTTAGCCTGAAGAATTAGAAATACTCTTCACTAAATTCAATTTTTGTTTGAAGTACTTCTTCCTGCCATTAGAGTCTTTGTCCAAATTCTGCACATCTATATTTAATGTAATGTCTATTTTCACTCCCTTTTTTACCACCTCTGGGTTTTCACTTCACTTTCTCAAATGTGCACCTCCATACACTATTTCCCTTAAAAATGACCAAAATGCTACTTACTCTAAGAATCCTTCCTTTCTCATTTGTGATTACTCTCTGAATTTAACAAACAAGTTTAACAAAACAAAAGAAAATCAGCAACTTCTTTGTGGTCTGCATATTATATTTGAACTATCCACAAGAATAAGAGACACCCTCAGCTTTATTCATTGCCACAACATTTATGAAATTATCTTTTCCAGTTAGAACTACAAATGCACATCATGTTTCTAGATAAACAGTCACCAAGAAAAGATGTATAATGTCCCATTGAAGATCACAGGTAACTGGTTCCATAAGCTCAAAACAACCAAAAGCTCAACAGCTGACAACTTCCATTTAATATCTTGCCACTAACCCCAGGAGCAGAAATATGGATTAACAGCAGCGTCAGTACTGAATGTCTGCAAAGAGGTCATCTCAAACCCACTCTCTAACTGTTCCCACAAATCACACCTTCCTTCCCTCTCCCCAGAGAGGTTCAAACAAATCAGGGAGTCTGCTAAACCTCACCTCCATCTTCTACACCACTCTGCACAGTGAGTTTGTCATTCCTTTAATCAACTGAAAGGAGAAGTCTAGAAACCTCATGTATGGAGCACAGGCCCCACAGAGCACACGTGCTCTTGACTAACCCCTACTTCTCTTCACACATCCCTTCTTCTGTCCTCAGAGCTGGCATCAGAAAAAAGGGCCTGTAGTGGATACCAGACTCACTTCTCAAAGAAGAAGGGGGAAAAAAAGATAATCAAATACCAGACTTGAAGATAGTAAGAAAATGGGTAGAAGAGAAGAAAGAAAACAATAAGAAAACAAAACTACTGAACAAGAAAGAAAGGGAATAAGCCACCACACAATTACTTGCATAGTAATGCCAGGATGATGGGAAATAAACGGAGTTAAAAGCAGTTATTCAAGCAGGAGACTATGGGGGACTTAACAGAAACACAGCAAGTTAAGTCACAAGAAAGGAATGGTAACACTGAGAAATAAGGCAATTTCAGATACAGTAGAAGAAAATAGTACTATATGTGAAATTACAGGTACAAGTATTAAAAGATGAGTAACACTGATGAAAACTGAAAAGCACTTATGAGTTCAAGCTGGAAACTTAGTGAAGGAGATAAAATAGCCTGTATCTGTTATAGATCTACACTCTGAAGGAAAAAGCATTGCTCTTTAATAATTCTGACAACAGATTCAAGTCCTAGGGCTTGGTATAGTCATGAGGGGTCTAATGATTTTCTAGGAAACATTTTAGAAAATCCTAAATATTACAGGTAGCACATTAACTGAGGAAATACCGAGAAGGCATGAAATCAAATATTTTGCCTTATAACCTGAGAGATCAGAAAATGAAAAATTTATACACCATCTCCCAAAAACAACCAATGAAACTAAAAGAAAGCAAGGCAAAAAAGAGAACAGGTACAGGGGAGCATCTTGAGGCTTCAATTTTTGCCGAGTTCTAGACAACAGTGAGATAAGATCATTCCTTATAAATGGTACAGAGATTCAACTCCAAACACACCAGAAAATCTAATCAAAACTGGGGACAGAATTTCAGACCAAAAACTGTACACAAACTATCTCCCTGTAAGATTTGGAAAATTACCAGAAACACAGTTTCAAGATTCAAATCAAATGAACTTCGTTGCGTGACAAAACAGGGCAGCATGCACCTGTTAATGGGTGTTCCAATAAGCCAAGAGGCATACTAATTTACCTATTCCAGGAACAATTCCCTACACACCTAAACTAAGAGGTTTTCCAAGAAAAGTTTCTTTACAAGCTATGCCTCTGCTAGGGACATAAATCAGTACCTCTCATAGAGCAATAACAAAACAACAAAAATAAAACCCTAGACCCGGGACTGTGAAAAATCTAGAATCAAGGCATAGGAAAGAAAGACAAAATTTTGTTTGTGTATTCTGGATAGTATTCCCAGTACTTCTAATTTGTTATTAAACAGCATGGAATAGACTAGACCAAGCAGCTGCTCTCCCCAAAGGACAGACTTAAGTTTTATAAACATGACTCCCTCTACTTGTGCTGCACTTCATAAGCATCTTTGCAAATTTGTCACAGCTTCAGCTAAACTGAATATTTCAAAAATTACCTAAACTAAATATAGCAAGGCAGTAAAAATGTTTTATCTGATCCGTACAACCGCAAATACAGACAATCTTAAGATTTACTGTTTAGCATTCTTGTGGTTCGCAGATTTTGATCCAGATCTAACCTCAAAAGACTATAAATAGCATTTCCCACAAATCCACAATTTCATTTTCACCGACATTAATTTCCTCCAACAAGATCTGTAAAAAAAAAAAAAAAAGGCAAAAATATCATTCAATTCATGGCCTCTGAAGAACCTCTGAATCACACCAGATGCAAAAAACTTGCAGACATTTTCTCTCTGAATAGATGATCTTTTATTTTGCCAAACTGCTGCAGTTCAGACCAGAGGATGCCAGTGTAATAAGCCATGTCAGCTCACACAAGGAGGTTACTGTAAACACAAGGAAAAAACCTCCGTGCTTCCTCACCAGCAGATGACTCAACACTGAAGAACGTCTTACCCTGAAAAATGGAAGCTGCACTTGAAAGGATGTTCTTAAAGTTTTTCACTGCATGTCAGAGCTCCACACGGCACCTGGCAGCACTCTGAAGGTTTGTTTAGCAGGAGAGGCTGCCCCTTGCCCAGGGTTTGCTGCAGACTGGCCATTAGTGTAACACTGCGGAGCGATGTCAGCACTTCCATCACGACTGAACAGTTTATGGCTTTGCAGGCAGATTCATTCCACCTTCAGCTCCTGTGACTCAGCAAGCCCAGCTGAAAGGTCAGCCTGTGCTCCAGCACGAGCGCTGCACACAGATCTCTCTCTCACACACACAACTTTTAGCCCTGTACAGACAGCACCCCCACTGCCATCAGCAGGCCACAGGTCTCATCCACCCAGACACACATTGCCTAAGGACTTCCAACCTTTTGTCCAGCCTTCCCTGGGACTGCACTGGTTTTCTGAGCTTGGTTTTAGCTATAGCAGCACGTACCCTGCAGCTGAGTGACTTAACTGTAACTAAGTCATTGCAGTCAAATGACTTGTGTCTAACCTGCTTTTAGATCCAGCTTGGCTCTGTTCAACTGCACAGCCTGAAGGAAATTATGGCAGATACAGCAAAAGTCTAAAAAAGGTGGAATTTTGGATAGGCTTGAACAATAAGCTTTTGGATCAACACAAACTGACTGCTTGAAATCACCCAGCAAAGGCTCACATAAAGACACTACCAGCATCCTCCTCCCAGCAGTGCTCAGGTCACTGATGACGCTCCACACATCAATTATTGGAAACTAGCAGTAATTAGACAACAAGTGTTATCATCACTGTAACTGGCTAACAATAAAAACTGCTGTATTTAGATTAGACTGCTAGGGTATTCATCAGACTAACAATATTTGAATTCCTGACTCCACTTACGAGGTCAGGATCACAGGGTAATTCAGTTTGGAAGTATGCTTCTCTAGTCAGCACCAATTCCACTCAGCACAAACTGCACAGTATAATATATTCTTATTTAAACTTTTAATTCTTTTCTCCCAATTTCTATTTTCAAGGACTATAATAAGATCAACTTTTCTAAAAATTATTTACGATTGTATTAAAAAACCCTAATAAGAAGCAAACAACAGAGAAACATTTTTATAATGTGACAGCTTTCATAAAGAGTGTAATCAAAAAGTCTAATTGTGGTAAGCTTTTTACCTTAGTTAGCAATTACTGTGAAACTCCTTAAAACAATTAGGCAAATACAGCTGAAGAGATTTAAAGGAGCATTTTAATAGCCCTTAGCAGTTTTTTTCCCACTTAGCAAGCACTCTGAGTGAAACAAACCTCTTTAGCTCTCAGTTTTTCATCTCATCCTGCAATCAACTGTGTACAAAGGGAGAGTAGAAGGACAAAGATATATATTGGTAGTTATCACACTTCTGTGTGCTACGCAACTAAGGGATCTCTGGTAACTTTGCACTCCATCTCTTCTCTAGTACCTTCATGTGAGCATAGATGATAGACTTTTTCTTTCAGCATTCCAGAAATGTCAGCTGTAAGTACTGTCAAGAGATACTGGTATTTTTAGAATACTTTCTAAGCTTTTAAGCTACAGAGCAGGAACTGTTCCTATGCAGATGTGTAAACTAAACAAAGGAGTTGCAATACATGAATTCAACTTCCTGAGTGGAGGTCTTATATATATGTGTGTGTACATATATATATATATCTATAATCTATATCTATATATATATCTATCCCCAGAAAGCTACGGGTATAGCAAAAAGGTTTAGAAACATGGAGCCACCTGATGGAGCACATCAAGCCCTAGCTTCTAAGTCCACACTGTATCTGATCAATTACTGGCTACCAACCAAATCCACCATCTGAAGTGAAGTGCCAAGTTGGGAATCTACCTGATTCCACTTGCTCTAGACCATCACTTTTCCAGATTTTCCTTTTCAGCACTTAAAAGGATAAATTTAAATGATAAACCTATGTCTGTTCTGTTCAAAATTCTGTAAACAATAAAAATACCAAAAAGCATTTCCAAACCAAACCACAAGCACGACTGCTGTAACATAAACCTTCAGAGAAGTAAGCAAAATAAAGACCTGAACACACATAAATATTGAGATACAATACTGAACAGCAACAAGCATTAGCGTATTTTGCCACCAAAGCACTGCTGTGCTGAGACAACAGTGCTTCATAAAGTGTGAAATTACAAGTGCTTTTCTAAGATTAATTAACTGTAATTCAGGCCTGAAGTAGCAATCCACTGACAATGTACAATGAATAATGAATGTACGTCCTAGATAAAAGGATTCATTGTCTGAATCTCTAACATGGGGCCTCCAATTTTGGAATGAAAGGAAAAGAAAGATGGAACTATGCAAGGCAGAAATGCAATTAATCTGAAATTTTGTTGAAATATGCAGCTTTACATATTTAAAATTTTGAGTAGCTAAGGTTTCCTCAAAAAGTGAACTCACACAGCCTTACAGTCACTGACTTAGATATTTACCACTCTTTTGCCATTTAAAGATGGTTTGTGACCAGTAATTGCTTACTTTGCCCTTGGAAGGGACTCCTGGAGTGGTCCTTGCTCAGAACACTGCACTGTATCCCAGGTGTTCTGCTGCAGGGGTTACCCAGAGCTGCAGCAGCAGAGAGGCACTGCTGCTTCCCCAGGCATCATCTGCAGCATAGTTTGGATCTGAGACTTAGCACGTGTTAAGAAACTTGCCTAGAAGCTTTTCAATTTATATTGCTACGGTCACAGTTTACTTGGGGCTGATCTTTTCTGATGTTTCTTTAACTCAAAATATAGTTTAGACATTTGTTAAAGTTCAGTAGTGAAGATATAATTTTATTTCAGTTTTTATTTAGGTAATATTTTAACAGCATCTCAAACATAGTTCTATGCTGGAACTTATTATTACTTTCCTAATAACAAAAAACCAAATCAAACATGGGAGGATGAAGCACAAAGGGTACAACAGGAAGAAAAGACCCAACATACTATTTTGTGAATTCTGTTGGTTAAATTACTATTAAAAAAACCTGCAGGTTAAACAGTTCTCACTGTGCTACATACCCTAATAAAAACCAAATCAAGAATACTACTTCTTTCTGTCATCTGGACTCAACAGCAAATACAAATTCAGGAAGAGTGGTTTCTGTCACCATCTGCTTGTCCTTTTTCCCCACAGCATCTTACTGCTACTTGCTTCTGCTCATATTTTATTCCACAAACATACATTTCGTACATATTAATGTAACGTTTATCAATATTGTATATATTTCAGCCAAATAAAATTTTATTAGCGAAAAATAAACATTCTTTTTGGAAAGCTTCATGAAAACTCAAAACTGGCAATCCTTTTGGAACAAATAATGGCCTAAGATCCTGCAACTCCAAGAGAGGATTCTAAGCCCCATAAGGCCTTGACAGTAGAGACACACATGGGGTACCATTACCAAATACACATAAAGGAAACAGGTACACACCTAACCCAGCCAGGAAAAAGAAAGGGGAAGGGGATGGAACAGAATGACTGGCAAGACTGGAGAGGAAGGAGGGCATGAACGATGTGAGATGAGAATGGGCAGATAATGGAAAAGCAGAAGTTCAGGTCTCAGTTATGTTACTTAACACATTGTAGAGCATTTAGAGACACTGTCTTAATGTAGAGAGTGAAATCCATGCACAGGTGTAAAACAGAGAGAATAAAGCCCCTCTCTCGTAACTGAAAGAAGCATTTCTCCTGTTTTGTCCATGCTGAACTTCCATTAAAAAGGCATCAGAAAAAATGGAGTATTTTAATTTGAATAAAATCAAACATGACTGAAATGAAAAGGAAGAACTATCATAGAGCAGACCCATTTTTCAATTCCTCTGAAAAGCAGTTACTGCTCAACAAAAGACATCTATGAAAATAAATTTTATAGTGAAATTAAGTATTGTGACTATATTTACCAGAAGTATTCCCAGGCAATCTTAGGAAAGGTCACAGAAGCACAGTAACAATTAAGATGGTCTTCTGTCCAAAAGGAACAGCTTTAGATGTCAACTATGCACGCTGGAATGGCTGTGCCAAACACCCTGTGCTGCCACAAGCCTTCTGAGCTGTCATTACATGCTTAGGAATTTTTTCCCCTTCCAGGTTAAGCAAGTCTCACTTTCCATCCAGACAGTACTGTCTCCTACACACATCCAGCCTCCACAAGGAAAGTGACTTTACACAGACCACAGCCCCTCCTCATCTGTACCAGGTAATAACTTTCCATGGAAAACCAACAACCCATGTTGGACGCTTAAAGACAATTGGAACCCTGTCACGATAAAGCCATTTGGAAAAGGCACAACTTTTTAACACTATTTTCTACCAACAACCAAGAATACATTCTTAGAAAATTACTAAAGGATCAAATAAAAATTAAGTAAGAATGCTTTTCTGCCATAGAAACCATAACCTGCATATGGACAGCAGGACATCATCTTCAGACAACAAAAAAATCTTCTGTCAAATTGGGAAGTCTGCTGTGAGAATACAGCTACACATACTGACTCCTGAAATGCTGTTAAGAGTACACATGCTAAAATGCCTTTGTATTCTTAATGCAAGCACTGTTATAAAAATTTCATGGTTGGACTTTTATGACTTTCTTCAAGTACTCAGGCATTCCACATCCACCTTAATTGACATGCATTTTAAGTCATATTTGACCTTTTTGGTTTCTCACATGCTGAAAATGAAGGAAGAATTAGCCTAATGTTTTAAGACTGTTGATCAAAGTTCTTAGAATATATTTCAGCTTTTGAAGTAGTATATATCTGGCAGTTTTCCCAGAAGGGGGAACCAAGTCTCCTTTTTTATGACTGCCAGGACTAGCCCTGCCTCCTGGTGCTGCAGCACACAGGAAATCACAGAAATGGAACAACAAGTCAGAATATGACAGAGAAATTTACAGTGCATGCATTTAACTCAGCAAAACCAAAACTATTAAAATGCAGAAACTCTAGAAAACAATCTACAGAATATTACACATATTGTCTTGCAGTCTATAAAGGTAAAAATACCCTTTCAGATCTGATGGCAATACTTTTCAGGAATTACACTAAATTTATTTCAAGATCAAAAGTGAAATGCCAATTTTAGTTTTGATTTCAAAATTAAACACGTTGTCAGAGAATTTTCATAGCAAATCCAGAGGGTAATGGTCTTACAACTAACATCTCTGAGCAGCTCCAAACAAAAAGAGAGAATGGAAATGAGACTGGATAGAGGCATAGCTCAAGCTGTCTTTTGCCTGTGTGACAGTGAAAATGTTTCAGTTTGAAAAGCTGTTTTCATTTCAACTGCTGCTTTTGATTTAAATATTTTAAAAATTGCTAATTGCTAAGACAAAGTATCTGAACAAATAATCAGTCCATTTCTTATGTTAAAATTTACAAGGGCTGGTCTTAATGTTTCTTGGCCACAGCAACTTAATTAGCCTGCTGCTCTTCCATCTTCTGTGACAACTGCTGTTTCACTACTGGCTAAGCCATGAACCTTGGAAACAGTCAGGCTCCTGAAGAAAATTTTTTGACCAATGTAATACACTTAGAACCACAGTGCACTTGCATTTAATTACCATGTAGAGTCCCACACACAGATATATTATTCATGAAGATGATCATATGAACTGAGCTGTATCCCAAAATCTGAAGGAAACTCTGAGCTATGGGTTCAAGCACAGGTTTGGTCTGTGTTTGTCTCAGGTAGTTTTCAGTCTTTTGAAACAGTAACTCCCCTCCTTTTCACTATTACAATTTTCATTACATACAGACCTTATTTGATTTATGTACTTTTGAAGCATGGCTACTTAACTGAAAGATTACAGATGTTTATTCAATAAAAAATGCATGGATTTGCATAATATATTTTCACATTAGACACCACTAAATATTCATATTATTTATAGATTCCAAGCTTTGGTTAGGAAATACAGCTCATTTAGATGTTTTATCTTTTTCAGCAACTCTGGACTTTACTTTCAGTTTCAAAACACTGGTTTCTGGAATACTGTGTAAAGTCACGTATGAATTTTCAAAGTTCTTAATTTCCTGCTATCTCTAAACATTTAAAAATTCATTAAAATCAAATCAGAATGTTACATGCCTTTCAAATTTAACTCTATCAATCCTTTTAATATTTATACAAAAATCATCCTTACCTGAACCTTCTTCAGAGCCACTGGTACCCCGTCCAGCAGGCAGGTTGCTCTGTAAACTTCACTGAACTGCCCACGGCCAATCTTCTTCTCTATTCGGAAATTGGCAAGTGTATTGTAGCCCATGTCAGGTCGTAAGGCTTTCTAGAATCAAAGATATTGCCAAGAAAGTTTGCATTTAAGACTAAAGTCAGTAAGACTAATCACACTAGTGTAAAGATACATATGAAGGAATATGGTTTAAATGATTAAAATTGCTTCACTCCAATGCATTAAAACCAAAACTGTTCCCAACCAATCACAAGATGTTCTAAAGAAAACATTCACTGTACCATTTGTGGAGTATGAATTGAAAATTATAAATTCTTGAGTGTATTTACAATATTTTCAGTTTATCAGGAGTCTGAGACATAGAAGAGAAGAAATGCTATCAGGCTTTAATTTGCCATGGCTCCTATGTCCTAGCTCCCATCATCCAAAAATTAAAAAAAAAAAAAAAAAACCTACCCATAATTAAGGATCAGCTTGTATGACAGTATTTTAGTGTCCCTCTTTCAGTGGCTATCCAATATATTTTTATATATCCTTCTGTTGTTCCAGAAATCAAAATATGAGAACTCTCGTTTTGACAAAAGTGGTGCAGCATTAATGCTCCAGTGCATCCCAAAGCGCAGGACCCAGCTTAATGAGGTAGTTATAGGCCTTTTAGGGAAAATGTCTGAAATTATACTTCACTTCAAGATTTTAAATTCTCTATACAGAGCTGCAAGATACAGACTCTCTAAATAGGCTATATTTAAGAAGTATTGTGTACTTCCCATTAGAATTGGGAGTTGCAGCCTCTGCACAGCAACTTGACAAATATTATCGTGAACTACTAAGGCAGTGTGACAACCGCATGCTGAGAGCAAAGTCTCACTAATGTGTTTTGGCATGCAGGTTTGTAATCACACATTTACATATGCAATGACCTACATTTGCATGTCAGATCACACACTGTCTTGCTTTATTAAGACCGGGCACCTCCCTGTGCTTGGCGGCCAGAGTGGCGAGAGAGGGCCAGAGGGCCGTGTTTTTTGGCAGTTGAGGGATGAACTGCCACCAAGGATTAGGCTGATATGGCCTGAGCATTAGACACTTCATTAGAGGTAATCTGTTTAACAGTGGGCAGTGTATGTAAACTTCACAGCCCATTTGCGGCACCTTTTCCCCCCCATGGCCTTTCTTCAAAGGGCAGCGTGGCTGAGTGACAGCTTGTCTCATCTGCTCCCTTGTCCTGTCACACAATTTAGATGTGGAGAGCTGACATGAGAAGCAACATAGCTGCACATCTCCAACTACCACTGGGTCTCTCCTCACCACAATGCAATTTGTGGGGAATAAGCTTGTGCAGGATAAAGATTTCCTTCGGTCTGAGACAGTAACAGAACAGATTATACACACTTCGCTAATGATCACATTACATTGTACCGCCAAGTAAATCAGTGAGCACTCAGAATATTACAGTTTCCATGGAAGAGGTATCTATCTGACAACACTAAAATAACCACAGCGGCTTCCTTTCTTCAAATTTATTTTTTAAACTTCTGGCCAAACAATGCATTAAAACTGCAAGAATGTTATTCTTTCTCCTGCTCTGAACAGAGCCCTGCAAATTTCGGATCTCAGCCATACACATTCAGCTGTAATGCTGCACAGAGAAGAAACGTGGGGAGAGGATAAATAAGCTTAAACATTCCTACTAGAGAGAAGACAAACATCATAATATACTAATTAATCAAGCATGGCATTAAAAGCTCATTTATATAACAAGTAAACCAAAACAATCTTCAACAGAAACCATCATACTCCTTTTTAGACTTGTTTCAGTCTCAGAAAACAGCTGATAGACAATTTATCAGAGGACTGCCAGGGAAGGAAAGCATCTACAGGAAGGCCACAGAAGTTAGTACAAGGCATTCACAGTTAACTTCTAAAAATATGCCAGACTGTAGCTGTCACTTTGGCCAGAGCTCTGAAGACATGTTCTACTTCACTCTTTCTCCAAAACTTTCTATTTGCACTCAGTTCCCATCATCTTTGAGATTTAAATTTTCAAAAGCATTTCATGCCCCATAAAGTATCAATGAACTTCAGTACTGACCTAGGCAGGCACAAAAAAAGACAGCCTGTTAAGACAACACTGAAGAAACCAACGAAGACTTTGTTGACCAAAATATCCCAGGGTACAATCGGTGAGCCCAGCACACGGCACACATCAGTTTCTCCACTGAGCAAGACTTCCCAGGAGGTCCTTGTTCTCTCCCACTGCAACCTCCTCAGTATTGCTCCATCACTGTATGCCAGTGCACTATATCCAGCCAAAAATTCATCTGGATTGTTAAAATAAAACTCAAAAAGCAACTTGATCATTTCTTTTTAATTACTTACAGATTTGGTTCAAAACCAAAACCAAACAAACAGTTGGATTGAAAAAATTTAGAGATTCCAATAAGCAGTTAAGAGTGCAGTCAGGCAGGTTTTTCCTAACTGGGCTTTTCTGTTGAAGAAATCACACCACACATTTCTAAAAATGTTTAGCGGTTCCTTCAGTGAGGATTCCTAATCTATAAAACTAAGCTCACTCATGATGAGAGAGAACATGAAGCAGCCTAACAGCCAGCTCCAAGATGAGAAACAGCTGCAGAAAAGTTGTTTTCTTGGAGAAGTTACCAGTGAAATCCCAAAGGAAACTACATTATTCAATGCATACAATGCTGCAGTAAAGGTTCTTTAGATTCCCAATTTATCCAGACAAGCAGCTGAAAATAAGACTGCAAAGCCTTGCAGAAGATTCCCTTGGATTTTCACCCTGGTACTCAATACTAGCATCTCAAGGTTACCAATCCAAAACTTAATGGGAAATACCACCCTAAAGACTGTGAATCATTGTTTTTAAATTAGCTATTACCACATAAGAAAAAGATTTACACAACACCATTGAAAAACTTCCACAAAAAGTTAAACTGATTGATCAGTAACCACCACCAAAAAGCAAGTCATTTTTAGGAAAAACAATTGAATGAAACAGAAAACAAAATTTTTCTCTACTTAAGTCTATTGTGGGTACACTGAATACTGCACAAGGCTTTAAGTCCTCATTTTGAGGGGAATACAGGCTAACAAGGACAGAGCAGAAAAGCAATGCGGAGCAGAGACATGCTTCCATATAAGAGACTTAATAAACTACTGTTCTTCAGCTTTGGGAAAGCCAGAACAAACAAAAAAACACACCCCAAACAAAAAACAATCAATCAAACCCCAAAAAGTAAGGGATGTATATGCTGCCTTCAGTTTATGGTTTTTCAGGGCTAGTAAGAGATTAATGCTTTTCTCTATTTTGATGCTAAAATGCTCCCATTCTACTCTCACAAAAGTTCTGGAACTTAAGAGTGTACTGCCTCAGACTGCTAATCCATATTTTTATATCTTCCTCCATAATCTTTTTACAATGTGGAAGCAGTTTGGGAGTACTATCTGCACTCCCAAAACATCCTTGTGATGTAAGCAAGTACAGTGTTTTTAACTTCACAGATAAACTCTGATGGAGCTTTCAGGCACTTCATTCCCAAGAGCAAATGAGTTTCTGATGGCACTGACCCTGGGTGGAGGACTGTAGCAAGCAGTGTGTACCTCAGCAATCAATAGTGGGTTCAATCCAGTATTGATCAACACCATCATTAATGATCTGGATAACGGGGCCAAGTGTGATCTCAGTAAGTTTGCTGATGACATAAACTGGCTGATGTACCAGAGGGTGGTGATGTCATCCCTGGGGACCCTGACAGGCTGCACAAATGGGCTGACAGGAGCCCCACACAATTCAACACTGGGAAGTGGGAAGCCCCACACGCAGGCTGCGATAACCCCGAAACGCACCAGCAACGCTGGGCACTGACCTGCTGGAAAGCAGCTCCACAGGCCAGACCTGGGGTCCCACTGGACACCAAAGGGAACATGGGCCAGCAATGCACTCAGTGGTGGACAGTGATGTCCTGGGCTGCATTTGGAGGAGTGGTGCCAGGAGAAGGAGGGAGATGATCCTTCCTCTCTACTCAGCACTGGCGAGCGCACACGTGCAGTGCTGCATCCAGCTCTGGGCAACCCCTGCACAGACATACTGGAGAAAGCGAGCAGGGCTCTGCAGCACAGATCACAGGGGAAAGGCTGACAGCACTGGCAACACCCAGTCTGCAGAAGAGAACATTCAGGGGGAATCTCATCAATGGGCTCAAATTCCTGAGAAACACATGTTAAAATACAGAGTCAGGCTTTCTTCAGTGGTGCCCTGTGACAGGACAAGAGGTGATAGGCACAGCCTGAAAACCAGAAGGTTTCATCTGAACATCAGGAAAGATTTTTTTCATTGTGAGGGTGACAGCAAAAGGGAGGTGGTCCAGGGAGGTTGGAGTTCAAACCTTATGCCTGGTTTCAACAGGTAATGACAGAAATTCATATAGTATCACTGTCAGGAGGCATAAGAAGAAATTCATGAAGGCAACAGTCTGAAATAAATATACTATTTTGGATAGAATTTTGAAACATAGTGTTTAACAACTCAAAATTTCTTAAGGAAACAACTGTATTCCTCTTTGCTTCCTCCTCACATTACAACTCCAACTTGCCAAGGTCAGTGGAGCAGCAGGAGGCAAAAATTAAAACAAATTATTTTCCATGGATGACTGGACTGATACAGAATTCATTTCAAGATCATGAGAATACATTCTATCTGTTCACAGTTTCATTGTTTCCACAAAAAAATAATGTTATCCCTTTCTCTCTTTAAGAAATGAGTTACAGTTAAAAAAATCCAGATATATGTACCTGTGGCTGAAATGGTGGAGCAGTAGGCCCCTGCATCCCTTGTGATTGTTCATCCATTCTATCGCACAACAATGTCCCTTATGTCCTGAAAAGAAAAATACAGTCATTACATTGAAAATCAGTCGGTATTTATGATTAATGAACATCAGCAGAAGAACAAAGGAATTAATCTTCTCAATTGTGTGCTTGAGTTTAGGAACATTTAACTAGCTCTGCACTGTTTGGGGAAGGAGGTTTTCTTATGTTTAGCTGCTCTATGAAATTAAATAAACCACTATGGGCACCTGAATTTATTATTAAATAATGTGAATTAAAACTACTTGCACGACACGAATGACTCTGTCTGATAAAAGCTGCATCATCCCATTACTCTTCAGGGGCACCAACCACTTGTTTAACTATGTAGATGTCTGACCTACAGGCAGCAGGGCAAATAGCAAATCAGCAGAAGAATTACAACTGCAGCACATATATTACTTATTTGCATTGATTTATCTATAGATTTTAGAGAATATGCAAGAGTAGTTCCATCTAAATAGAAAAAAAGCTAAACATGTACACGGTACATTCTGACAAGCTAGTTAAGAGGAATACCATGTTACAAGCACAGCCTCAATTCCCAACTGTGAACTTCTCATTTCCCATCAGTAAGATGGGAGGAAAGATGCCTCCCACATTCCCAGGATAGACACACAAGGCTTTGACCAGTAATAAGAGTTGCAAAATGCACTGAATCATTAGTAGGAGACACAGGAGAGACAAAAATGCAAATGCTCATAAGATTTTTTTTTTTCCTCAACTAAGTGCATCCTTTCTTAGGGGGAGCAGGTGCAGCAGCCAGTGCTACTAAAGCCTACAAGGGCAAGCCCTGTTCAGATGAAGACAACACAAAAGTTCACTGGTAGCTTCGAATGCAAACAATGCAAAGCTTTCATACAAGTAAGAGGCAAGGCCGGAACAACTTTTTCATCACACAAAGATGAAGTATCCCTGCCTATTACCCCATCAAACCTGCCAAGGCCTTCAGAGGAACAGGAATCATGTGTCTGACAGGGATATTTCAATTTATTGTTTTCTTATTCCCTGCTTCAAATCCTGAATGTTCTAGAGATAGACAGACAGACACAGAAAACCTTTTCTGACACCATTAAATGTTTAACATGAGGAAATTCCCTGTAATAAATTTATTCTGCTAAACCTATGTACTTCCACATACAAAGCTATTTACACTCCCCACAGAATCCAATAGCTGTTAAAACACATGCAAATCTTCCCAGTAATATCTCTAGATGATTCAAAGGCTTAGAAATAACTATCAACAGAAAGCAGAAAACCTTAGAATAGTTTTTCAAAGGCAGTTGCAAAATATTCAAGAAACTAATGAATGGCCTGTGCTTGCAGCACTGTTGCCACCCTTATACAGTATTGTTGTGGTGACATCACTAACAGACAAAGAGTCACCAAGCAGCTCTGCAGAGTTTCTCGTGTGCTGCCCTTGTGTAGTAAGCAGTGGACAGCATACACAAACAAATCATTAGTGATCTGCTCTCCCTGGCCCATTGAAAGCAGTCACCCAGCTCCATCAGCAATTCCTCACACCAAACCACAGCCACACTCCAGAGCAACCAAAGGTCTCCTTAGGCTTTCGCTTCCCATCCATCATACCTTCACACAAAGCATACAGGCTGGGGCTTCCTGTTGTTTTGTATTACCTGTAACTGATTCAAAGACAAAGGAGATACAAAAAAAAAGCAATTTCAGGCAGGTCAACAGAAAAAAAAAAAAAAAACAGTTATCAAACTACAGTGAGAAGCAGAGAAGAGGAAGTAGAAATTGGCAAGATTTCCAAGACTGTCAGAATGACCATGCCAAGAAAGGGGGAGTCAGCCACCAGAGACAGTGCACACCACTGACCAGCAATCTTTCAGCCAGCACTGGGACACCAATACCGACACTTTTTGCAAGTTCTAAAACATCTCCCATGCAACCTCCCATCCAAGGAAAGAAATCATAACACAAGAGCACTGAAAATTAAACCGTTGTCACAAAACTTCATCTAAATTCTTCGGGTAGATTCACAGGGGTTGATGCAGTTGCAACAAATCCCAGGGGAGGAATGGACAGCAAACTTAAGGAATCTTCTGCTAATTTCTTGTGGTAGAGTTCTTTCTATCACTCCTAAGAAGGCAGTAATTTTTTTCTGAAGTGCTATTTCGAAGAGTCTTTATACGAATTTAACTGTCTTCAGCATCAATATTTCTACTGAAGGTTTCACAGTATTTTCCTAATATGTTTCAATATTCAAGATTTTGACCAGGTAATGCACCAATAGGTAATTCCTACAGGTCAAATATTTGCTTCAAATTGCCAAGTGAAAAGAAGTAAATAAAAAAAACTTTACCCTCTATTGCAAATATATACCCAAGATTAATGAAACCCAAGCCGAAATGTTTAGATGATGCACATTGATTCAAAATATATAACCCATTCATCTTGTCTGAATGGTCAGAGGCACTCACTGAAAGTATTCAGAAATTTGTCCCTCTCTTTTCTTGTTCAATTTCAGGAAAGTTTAGAAATGGGAAGTCATCTTACTACCACTGCCAGTCACTCTGCCCTCTGTGGCTTGTTTTTATAATAAAAGCAAGCAAACCAAGGAGGTAAAACATTCTACCATATAAAGCATGGAAGAGTTATTAACTTGTGAATTTGTTGTTCCTTTTGCAGAATGGCCAAGGTAAGTATTTTATGTTCGTATATGAAAGTTACTTCAATTTTTTAAATTTTTCGTCTTTGAAGACCACATGATAGATTCACATTTCAGAGAACTGTGGCATTTTGATCATACAAAATCACAAAGATGCACAAGAATGCCAGGGATGCAAAGTAAATCTTTTGTACTATAAAACATAACATAAGGAAGAATTGTATTGTTTTCACTGTCAGGCATACTTTTCGCCTTAACTCCAGAAGTCAAAACATAGTGCTGTAATATTGTTCATCTTTAAATTTCAATTGAGGCAATAATTATGTTTGTTCTAAGGATGGTTTTCAAGATCTAATTTACAGTGACAAGACACTAAAAATACCCCGGAGTCCATGCTTGTTTAAAATTGAAATGCAAATACCAAACACATCTATTTGTAACGTCTGTCACCTCTTTAAACAAGTAACACACTGACTGCTTTCTACAAATCCATCACCCTGATAAAGGTTCACAGAAAAGAACCAACAGGTGAGGTGAGGCAAGTCAACAACAACAGCACCCCCCAAAACCTCCATCCGCAACACGTTTTTCAATACTCTCAAATTGATCACACAGGGGGGAAAGGACTCCTTGCCTTCATCATATACCTTGCAAAAAAAACGGAACTTTCTGAATAATTTATCTTGCAAACATGATGTTCACCATTTTGATGACAAAGATCATTTGGTTTCAGACAACCTGCACAGAATATGGATCACAGAAACACAGGCATATACACTTAATCTTATACTCTGCTTATGGCTGCTAACACTTTACAATTATAGTTAATACTTCTGGTTAATTATTAATATTTTAAATCTTTGACTTTTTCAGTTGATCAAAACAGTAGGTGGCACCTACATATGAGATGCAGAATGAAGTTCCTGGGGATACAGACAACAGGACCAGTTTTTCATTTGAAATCACAAGGGCACAGCACCTCTTCTTACTCCACAAGGCAGAAAAGGAGCCTTCACCAGTAAGTCAGACCATCAAACTCCAAGTGCCTGAAACGGAGTAACACCTTTTCCTTCCTCCACAAACAGGAGGAAGTCCTCGCTGTCCTCAGCCGCTTCCTCAGTGGCCGCCCGCCGGAGCTCTCGGCTGTGTGCCCACACATGTGATGATTACACAGGTACAGAGCGGCCAGGAGCTGCTTTAAGGGGCAAGAGCGCGCTCCTACGCGCCAAGCTCACGTCCCACAGGCAGCACTCGGCTTCCCAGGTGGTTTCCAGCAGCCTGCCAGGGGAGAGGCAGGACTGCCCACGGCTGCCAGTGAGAGAGAGAGAATCAGAGAGGGGAGCCACTCCTGAACAGGAGCCAGAGCTCATCGCTTTCATTTCATTCAAATGTATTTTAAAATAAAATAAAAAAAATAAAAAAGAAGATACCTAAAAAAAACTTGAAATCCTTGTGACTTAAGTCTAGATACTATGTCTTCAAAAACATGATCGGACTATTTCAGAAGAAAAAGATTAAACGCACTGCCTAATCACATGAAACATGCTTTTTAAGAACTAGTTTCATAGCTCCAAGTCCATAAAGCATTCACACTGAATTCACACAGTATTTAGGCAAAAATGTTATTGCTTTAACAGATGGCAGTTCTACAACAACAAAAAAATACGTTTTCCTGTAGAAAACATCATTAATAGTCTCAATATACATGGTTTCCATTAGCTACTTGCTATGCACTTGTTTGTCAATTTTGCATCTTAAGTGAGAACATACAGTAATCAATGTCAAAGCAGAAACAGCTATACTTTAGGAAAAGAGCATATACTTAAAAGAATGTTCAGAACCTTACAGTTCTGCTGCGAATCTGAGAAGCCAGTCTTCTTTTTTTCTCTGCAAAATATAGCTGTAACTACTCCACATAATTGCTAACACAGAGAAACATGGAGTTACACTGCTTCAGGATGTGCTGATCAGGGACACAGTCAATTTGGCTGTTCTCAAAGGATGGAATGTACTATGTTTACTTTGGATTACACCATCAATTAAGGCAGATATTTTCCGTTTTTACTATAACCATTATTTTAGTTAAGTTAGAGACAAGGCTCTTCAGAAACAACTATTTTTGTAAATAATTTTCTTGTAAATTTTGTGTAAAGTTAGATTCTTCGGTATCTAACATGGATTTAAAACAAAAAATTTTAGATCAACAGACTTCTCATCTATCTTTACTAAATTTAAAGACAAGGATCAGCTGAGGGGTGAGGAGGAAAACCCAACAACACATATCAATACTATGTTTCCATGTAAGAACACAGGCTAAAGAAATATTCCCATGTGCTTATATCACATGGGAAATATTCCCATGTGCTTATATCACATGTTGAGTCTCAGCTACACAAAAGCACAGTTTAAACGTAGCTAGAACATTCAAACAGTCACCCTGGTTGAACCTAAAAAAAGCCAAGTGCTGTGGAAACAAGGGTTTCGATTTCCAAGTGCCTTCCTGAATAGCTGGCACAGAAGTCCGCAGCCCACCGCACAGGGCTCATCCCAGCAGCGTGTGCCAGGGAGCCCAAGCGTGCCAGCCTGATTCCAGCACTGCTCTCCGTCACCTGGAGTCACACCACGGAACCTCCCAGCTCCAAAGACACAGACCTTGTGGGAAAAGACAAACTTCAGACCCACCACCAACAGCTTGGCCCTTCAGCTTGATGTGATCAGGCTAAAAAACAGCCACAGAACTGGTTTATAAGGCAGACTGTCTTAAGTCATTCTTTACCTCTTTAAGGCAAAAACTTGGCCACTGGAGGGAACTGGCTTGGTGGTCAAACTCAGCCCACACTTTGTCAGGTCATCAACACTGATCAACACTCTTCAGGACCCACTCAGTGCTGGCAACCCAGGGGCAGGCTGCAGTTTATAATGTTTATATTTATATATATTTTTATATGCATGCATTAATAATGCAAAATGCATTTAAGCTGACACTCTATGTTAGTCTGCCAAGACTAACTGACAAGGGACAAAGCAGACTCAGTACTGGAAGACCAAGCTAACCATTATCATAATAAAATGTCACATATCCCTATTAGTGTACATACATATAAACATTATATATATGCATATTAAGATATATATGTGCACATGCCTGTACACAGATTATGTATCTATACCTAAGTGTGTATGTACACAGAATATTTCATTTTTACCACTATCAGCTAATAGCAAATATTTGCTTCACATAGTCCAAAAAACCCAAAATGTCTTCTAAAGTGTGGAAAACACATACTCATTTGTCAAATTCTTTGCAGAAGCATCAATATCACAGAGAAGCTGTATATGCAACTTGAAAGTACTGAAAGTGATTCAGTATAGATCCATATATATCTATATTCAAGGATTAGTTTTAATTTTAGAAGCAGTTTCTAAAAGCCAGATCAATACTCCCCACAGGATGCCAAGACACTCCTCCCCTCTGTAGGGACAGCCCTGAATCTGAACAATACAAATTCCCAGCAGTTGTTAATCTACAGGTAGATATTAATTACCTAATTGGAAATACTGCATTTTTCAGCAAATTTATGTCCAAATTCCCTACTCATGGGCAGTACAGTCAAAGCAGTCAAAAAACACACAGACAGTTAATCTGGGGTAAAAGCTGGTTTTAGCAAGAGTAGGAGCAGCCATACACAAATAACCTCTCTAGAAGAAAGGGAACACACTCAGAGTTCATATGCAATTTTCTCATCTATTTGGCCCAACTTACCAGGCTTATTTTCACTCCAATCCTGAAAACACACATGCCACTCACTGCCATTCCCCAGCTACTAAGAGTTTGCTCTGTCAGTGCTGTCTGACTAGAAGATGAAAGTCGAATCTCTCCTGCTTCACAAGTCTGCTTCCATTCCTTTTCATTTGCACAATTTAAAAAGTTAGTTTGTTTACTTCTCCCTCTCCATTTCAATTATGTCACTCAAGTAGATTGCTTATCTTGCAAGGTGCTCCCAAAGGGTTATACATGCACTGACTTGCCCTTTTTTGAACTGTTTGTTTGTTATTTCTTACGAACTGAAAAAGGAACAGGAAGTGAAACTGCTTGAGCAGCAAGCTTCTACATTTTTCATTTAGTTTCTATTCACCTGAAAGAAATTTGATAACCCATATCTTCATACTCAATAGCCAGTTATAAAGGGCATAGGTAGATCATAATAATGTCACAGTGAAAAGTATTGCAGGCAACAAAGGTATTTAACCACGATACCATCAAGAAAGCAAAGCCTCAGCCCACAGCACACCAGGCTGTGCTCCTGGGTCTGTAGGCAAGCAGGTCTAAGACAGTGTGAAGGGATGATGTGATGCTGCTGCTTCCCCTGCCTTCAGCCATGACTCCCAAACCCTCTTCCCTCCAGTGGGGCTGCTGTGGCTACCCAGACTCCTGGTAAGCAAAGTTTTAGCTGAAAACTAACCTTGACAAAGTCACTTTTTCCCAATACAGTTCCCAGAATCATACCATTGCAGAGACAAGGACAGAACTGTGATGGCAAAAGACAGAGGGGAAGACATAAGACTGCTCTAGCCCCAGCTAACTTGGATCAGCTGAATCTACTGCCAAATTACATCTCTAACATGAAATTACACAAGTCAATCTAACGGCTCAGTAACACCAAAGATCTTTTTTTCTCTCACTTTCTCTGCCACACGATCCCACATTGCAAGCTTGAACTCTCTGGCCCTGTTGCCAAGCTGATCCAACCCCCTGACACAGCTGGGCTTCTGCTCTGCAAGCAGACAGCAGAACCAGCACGTGGGGGACGGGTGTTAGATACACATTCTCAAGCTGAAAAAATTTATCTGTAATATATAGTTTAAAATCTGCTACCCCAAAGATGATAAAATGAATAAAGCACTATAAAGAATCAGAAAATAAACACCAGCCATGTTTAACACGCTCTGTGAACCTCTGAGCAGCATTATCCTTTACTCCTGAAAGTAGCAAGTAATCCAGGATCCCTGGGTCCAGAAGCAAGGCAGGCAGCAGCCAGCACACTCACTTCAGAGGCAAGCCAACACTCAAGTCTGCAGCTGTTTCTATGTTTTACCACCACTGTCTAAAAGATGCAAGATGCACGTGTGGTTGTGGAGCACCCTCAGTGACCAGCAGTACATTTCAGCACTCTGTCTGCAGGCTGCTCCTCAAGTCCTGCTGGTCTCTGCAAAGCTCACACACAGCCCACATACCCAACACACAGTTCTGAATTTCAGTCAGGGCAAGGACTGGAAGTTCACTGCTGCAAAGAGAACTCCTTTTTTGGATTTGCTCTCAGATGAGGACAAAAGGGTACAGAAGAAGGGCCTCTACAGGGCAGAAGGATATGTGTTATCCCACCACAAGTTTTTACTTATTTTTAGAAGTAACTTCTAGTTCACCTGTGATATTTGTGCCTTCCAGCTATCAAAGAACCAGTAAGTTTGTAAACTCTAACTACAGAAAATTGAAATGAACTGAGAAAGACTGGGTCATCAGCACTTCACAGCATCTAATTCAAATATCTCCTAAAGGCTTCAGCAACAATCTAATCTACAAGCTCTACACGAACTTTTATGACATTGTAAAGTAATTCATCTGGAACAACACAAATACAGCTATTAAATAAGACAGCAATAACTTTGTTATAAATCATTCCAAGCAGCTTGAAGAGGCTTGAATGCAGACTCCCAAATGCCACCTGATGCAAACAGTCTATTTACTTTGTCACCTATAATCCAAAACAAAAGTCACTAATATCACAAGATTAACTACGTGCAACCAGGTTTTAACATGACTGTTCACAGTATTTTCTTACAAATTCCTCTTTTTTATGTGTTGTTTAAAATTTTATAACAGACTCCCTTGCATAAATAAGTGCTATATGCCCAACAGGTTACAATGGCACTTGAAATACTGTGCATCTTCTAGCTACAAAAATCACAACTGAATCCCAGATATGTCTTACATGACTGAGACAAATGCACAGGAGTCTCTTCACCAAAGAAGCAACTCATTTTAACAGCATTGCTTCTCTGCAGCTTTTTAAACTAACCTGACAGGAAGAATCACTTTAATACTTATTACAGAAACACAGAGTGAGATTATGTACTTCAGTCTAGGGCTCGGTTCCTTCCCATGTGGCCAGAGAAGTCAAATGGTGATAAATACAGCAAATTAGTGTTCTAAAGGCTGCCCTTATCACCACTTTGGTATTTTGGTCAGTTATTTTCATCTCTGTTGCAAAGCACATGGAACGCAGATAAACCGAAATTCTCTGGGAATTAGTCAGTTAACTCCTAAAACTATCCATACTATTAACCTTCACAGGATAATCCCATCTTCTCCCAAATCCTACTCTCTGGGTATCAGGAGGGATTTTTGGATAAACACCAAATCACCAAAAAATTCTCTTGGAGGTAGACAAGAAGTTAGTGCAGTTGGACTTTTCCTAGGGGACTTTCCAATGTAAGGTGAACTCAACCAAGCATCCACCACAGATGTTTGGAACAATATCAAACTTCAGAAGGCAGCAAGGCACTGATAGTGACAAGCTGAATTTAGCATCAGTATAAATGCAGAGAGTACTGCACTAAGTTTATTAAACATGGGGGGTGTATTTATGAACAAACTGCCTCAGCACATTGTCTCTGCACACAAATACACAGGACTATGTTTTGTGCAACTGAGCTGATAGAGGGGCTTATATGGCTCTGTCTTACAATCCAGAAGATACCACAGGTCACAGCAAAATGAGCAATTGACTTCCTGCAACTCCATTTTTCATCTTTCTCATTTGCTCACAGGTCTTCCGGTGAACTCTAAAATTTTAGATTTTTTTCTTCTTTTGAAACAAGCTTCCATGGTGAGGATGGGAATCTACCTATCTAATTCATGTAGACCCTGGAAGATGCTGTGATAAGTCCACCAAAAAAAGATTTTTGGTTGAATAAAATTCCTTTATTTGTTCTCAATTTTTTTTTTTTTTTTTTACTGCAATGAGTAACTGGTACGTTGAATAAAAGATATCTAGGAGAAAGGCAGTTCCTCCATCCTTACAGTGAACAATCTCTAAGTGTGCTTTGACAAGCCATCTACCCAAATATCTGGTATTTCTAAATATAGTATCTTCATGTTTTGAAAGTAAAGAACAAGTGCTCTTAATACTGTTCTTTCTTCTAGTACCAAAAAATTTTAAAATAACAAACATGGCTTTCAGTTCTTACTTTAAAGCTGCCAGACTTGCTTCTAAGTTTCCCTCTTTCCACAACACAACACAGTTTTCCTTCCTCTGCCTAAGTTTTCCATAGGCCACAAACTAATGACTGTTTTCCACTGCATTTCATCTCCCTCAAGACAGTGCAAGTCTGTAGTTTAAATACAGACGTTTCTACAGCACTGCAACACTTGAGCTCCTTCCTAAACAGCCTGGAAAAAAAAACTTTTAAATTTCATTCTTCCTGATTTAGCCAGTCTGTCAATCTAACCATCCAATCTAATAATCCAAAGTGTGTATGTATCTCATGCAATTTCTGCATCTCAGGCTTGTAATACAACTTTATATAGGTAATATATCCAGTACATTCCACAAAATTACTGCGCACATGCAACCTTTCCTGAGAAGTGGTGCCACTACTACAACCTGAGAAAACACTTCCATCACTTCAAAAGATGACAAAAGTTACCATTCAGTTGGTGCAAGAAGGGAAAAAATCATTTAGAAAGTTTTTAGCTAGTATCAAGAATTAAATATTTGTGTGATTAATGAACACACATCCACTCATGATATTTTATCATTAGTAGGGTGATTATCTTAAGTAGTTTTACCATTCCAGTAGTGATGCCCCTCGAAAAAATGCAGAGCAAATCAAAGCACCGTGTACTCAAAGAACAGCGTTCTGAACCTCTCAACCCTAAAACCACGCAGGTTAAGTTCGCATGGACACTGAAAGGAACTCGGGGCCGGTACCGGGGTGGCCGAGCCTGGATGCTCGGTAAGGTGAAGGAGGGGACACTCACTCCCCAGACGGAGAATGCCTCACTGCCAGCGTCTCCCGCCAGGCCTCAGCTCTCCCCAGCCCACACCCCGGGCGGCCCGCGAGAGGGAGGGAGGACGCACTGAGGCCGCGGGAGCGGCCCCGGCCCGGCACCCCCGGTGTCCTCCCGGGAAGGAGCGGGGCAGAGGCCGCCGGACCCGGCGGGACGGGGCTGCCCCCCCCTCGCAGCCGCAGGGCCGCGGCTCCCGGTGACGGCGCTGTTTTCACCCGCTGCCGTGTGAAACCCCCAGGCTGGGCTGTCCCGGGAGCATCTGCCCGACACCTACTCTCAAGCGAGAGGAGGGCACGGGGGCCGGGAGGAAACCAGGGGAAAACGGAGGAAAGCAGCTCCGCCTGCGGCAGGCACGCAAGGAGCCCGGCACGGCAGAGGCACGGGGGGCGGCCGGGCCGCAGGCAGGCTGAGGCCACAGGCACGCTGGGGCCGGAGGTGGCGAGGCCGCCGGGCAGGGTCCCCGGCCGCCCGCTCCTCTAGCGGAGGCAGCGCGGCAGCCGCCACCGGGCGAAACGCCACCGCAGCGGTCAGGGCGCCGCTTGCCCTGCCGGCACACGGCGGCTC
>VZSE01014423.1:14656-31343 GCA_013398275.1 Promerops cafer | reverse complement strand
CTCCCGCCCGCCCGGCCGGAGGCGCGGTGTCCGCCGGGGTGGCCGCGGTCGGTCGCGGCGGGCGGGGTCTGGCTGTGGCTATGCGCGGGGAACTCACAGCTCCTCTGGAAACGAGCGGAGCTGTAAGTGCGGTGAGACAAGGAGCGCCCATCCCAGCGTGTTCGTGCCTGGAGCACAGCGGGGCCCGGGCACTGCGCTTACGCAGCGGGCACGGGAAGCGCCGCTCGCCCCGGGCCGAGGCAGGAGCGGCCGGGAGCGGGAGGAACACCGGCTCCGGCCTCTGGAGCAGCGACTGGCCCTTCTGCTCCGAACAGCACTGCTCTAAGGCTCGGGCCCTGGCAGATTTGAAAACTCAGCATGCCAGGCTTGCTCGTTTTGTATTTGAGTTGTGATACTCAATCTGCGAGACATTCGATATTAAGTGAATACATCAGCTGGACACAAACTCCTTTTTGCTATACTGGGAGAAATAAAAGTGACGGGAACGAAAAAGACCAGACTCTTGGTGAGTCCTGTACCACAAGGTTTTACTTTGCAACAGCACTGGGTTTAAGTAGACAAAAAACACTGAATTCCAGAATACTACTGTTTTTCAGGTTCCTGAAAGTTTGCCCTGCTTCAGTGCAGTGAAAGGTAATTACCTACACAGAAGAGAAGCCTTAACAACCAATGATGGGGGAAAAGTACGAAAGTTGACCAGTTTCCCCAGTAAGATTATGGATCACTGTGATCAAATAACTTTTTGATTCAGCTGTAGAAGCCCTCTGTAAAAGGCACTCCAGAAATTTAAAAAAGAGAAAACAGTAATTTAAAATTACCTTGAATCAGATGTACTTGATTTTTCCAAAGCAAAACTTAAGTTCTGCTAAGGGTTGGAGGTTTTGCTGCAGTTTTTCCTTGTAACAAGTAAAGTAATACTTGATTCCAGCCTTGCAAAAGAAGTAGGAGATGGGCCAGTGTATCTGGAAAAAGTCTATTCACTTACCTGTGAACAAAATTATATCTGTTTTTGAGGCAAACTTTTCATCTTTGAGATATTTGCAATGTCTCCAGTGTTACAAAGTCTAATGAAATTTGAAAGGAAATTATTTTTGTTGGATCTCATTTCTCTGATTTGTTGATCTTTCTGCACATTTCCTCTGTATTAGCACTGGGGCATTCAATGCCACTGGCCAAATACAGTGACACGGTGACCACCCAGCCTGTGGAATCAGACATACCCTATGACCTTCCCCTTTGATGTGCATCTTGTATTTCTTCAGGCTAGTCCAAAAGAACTAATTGGAATCATGATTAATTTTTATTTTTTTTTTTTGTGGATAAACTATCTTGCAAATGCAGTTTATTGAACAAGAATTCCCTGAATTGTTTTTTGTAGAAAGTGCAATACACCAGGACTCCCCACATATCACAGAGTAAAAACTTGACAGATCTGCCATACAATGTTAAGAAGTTACTTTAAAGAATTACAATCAGCAATTCCACTGACTGTTTTCCATCTCCAAAAATCTCTTCAGCCTCAGCCAGAAATGGGGTTGTGTGAGGTAGCCACCTATTTGCAAAACCTCTAATGGAAAAAGGAGAGATTGTTATTTGGTGTGTAGCTGACCATAAAATAATGAGTCTTATTAATTCTCATGTTTTCTCAGGTAAATAGTACTATAATACCCAGCTATTGCTATTTTCTAGACTCTATTAGATGGAAAATGATGAAAAATTCACAACCTAGACCTAGGTAGCATTTGAAGGTTTCTTTAGATTCATGCATAGAAAGAGAATACCCAGGGCTTTCTTGCCTTTTTTTACAGTAGGTTTCTCACAGTCTGCCTTTGTTTAATTTGACTGTATTTGAATTTTTTTTTCTTTTATCCTATTTTTATACTCACTTCTCTTTCACTTTCATTCTTTTTCTTTGATTTTTTTCATGCTGTTATTTCACTGTACAGTTCCATAATATTTTTACTTCTTTCCTTAGACACCTGAATCCAATGGCTACTTGAGCCTCACATTACCAGTTGATGAAGCATCTTCTCTTTCCTGTATTGCAACCTTATCTTTCTTAGAATATGGTTATTTCTATCTTATTCTTGGTGCTTGGGACTCAGAGAACCTAAAAATG
The DNA here is from genome assembly GCA_013398275.1 of Promerops cafer. Lineage (NCBI taxonomy): Eukaryota > Metazoa > Chordata > Aves > Passeriformes > Nectariniidae > Promerops > Promerops cafer. The sequence continues at coordinate 29,224 of VZSE01014423.1, read as the reverse complement.
AAGAGTCTGCTTTAGCTAATTAGTTCATCATCATAACCAGCAAACAGGCTTTCATTTAAATGTAACTATACTGCCCCCATTAATTTTAAATTTGCAAAGTGACACATCTTCCACAGAAGATCCTCTTCAAATCTGGGTTGTACAAATGTTTATTTATAGAAGGAAGTTTTTCTTTGCTTTTCAATGCACATTTACAGTTAAATAGATTTGTCTAATATTCCCTGTAATGGAGACTTTATATCAAACAGAATCAGAAAGGCAGAAGAGGCTCCATAAGATCCAGTAGCCTTAGGGATTTTGTTAAGGAGCAGGCTTATCTCTGGCAAAAGCTTCTCTCAGAGGCCAGAGGGGACACTGCCTAACCAGCTAGCAAAGGATTAGAGAAAATGGACAAAGACATGCTGGAATTAGGGATCTGTGAGGGAGAACATGGCTTGTTCCCTAAGTCTTACCAGCTTCTGAAGGTGTTGGCAGCAAATGCTTTACACCTGGAATTGAACAGGCCAGAGGCAGAAGGAACAAGGACCTCACTATTTGTCAGTGGATGCTATGCTTCATTAGCCATGCTATTATTAATCTGTTTACATTTCAGCATTGATTTAAGAAGGCTGCACCAGTCTTTTTCTGATCATTGAAATCTGTGAATATACATAACCTATAAATATAGTCAGGGTTCAAGAATATAAAAAATATCAAGTGACAACAGGGTATTATTTGGAATGGCAATGTGACACTGGCATGGTCTCTGAAAACAGTGTCCTTTGTCAGGACTAAGCTGCTAGGCTTGAAAGCACCTAGAGGGTGTTAGGTAACAACATAAAAATCAACCAGGAATTCAAACATTTAGCCCAGCTCCCCAGATGGTTCCTAACTTGCTTCCGCTGTTATCCAGGGCTCTGTACAGCTGGAGACTCTTGAGATGTTCATTAACAGAATAAACTGAAGACTCGGGAAAAATATAGATTTGAAAACTTTAAAACTTTCAGGCAGAAGGGCTCACTAGGACAGTGGAGGATGGGGATAGATGTCGTCTTTGAGGTCACAGAGATAGGAGCATAACATAACAGCTCGCTGGTTAACAATTCTTCAGGTTCTTCAAATCAATAAAGTACAGGAAATTAATCAAAAGGAGCAACTGCTCTGCTCTATGTCCTTGAAGCCTGAAAAGTCTCCCTCTCTCCTGGTTCTTTGTTACTAACAGTAAAAAGGCTAGGATAACTGCCTGTGACATGGATGTGGAAATGAGAAAGGCTATGAAGGCAGGAGTAAAGACATCTCCATTATATTTGCACTGGATAAATATTATGATAGGGCTCTATGCAGAACTTAAGCTTTTAGACAACATAAATCATTAAATGGAGCAATCCAGGGGAGCTTGGAGAACTCCTGATTTGTATCAAGCAGGGCACCAGATCTGAATTTCTGTATCAAAGAACTGTTTTAGAATTTTGATCATAATATATTCAAATTCAAAAAGCTTGTACAAGTGAAAAGGCCAAATAAACTTACCATAACAACAGTGAATGTTGAAAAGAGGACTACATAAAACCAAGGAAGTTTGTTAAAAGTAAATTAGGAGGAAATGACCTGTATTAGAGTTTCTGAGTGAGTATCTATCATCTGTCAAAGCCAGTTAGAGGGTCTCCAAAAGACTGGCAGAGCTTTACATGAGAATAAAGGATATTATTATTCAAAAGGAAAAGGAGCTCCTAAAAAAAAGGGTGTGCAGATGAGAAAAACAGAAAATAGCAAAACCTCTGGCAGGCTGCATGTAAAACTGTAAAAAGCAGACCAAAAGCATTTGAAGGAAAATGTTAGTAATGGTATAAAACTTTATTGTAAAACCTCTTCCAAACACATCAGAAGCAGGAAGCCTGCAGGATAGAAAAACTGTTTGCTTATGTGGATATTATGAGAGGTTCCTACAGGGAACCCCTTTATACCACAGAAACCTGTGAGAGTTTTTGGAAAGATATGTGGAAACAGGGAGCTTGGATAATAGGAGATTCCTGTATTTTGGTAAAACTTCACAACAAATCTTCACTAAAATTGCTAAAAGAAATTAAGCTGCATTGCAATACAAAGAAAGGATCAGTATTGAGCTATATTGAGTGCTGTGCAATACCTTTTCCTAAAATTTGGTTCTATATACATAATCACAGTTAAATACAGTTCTTTTTTTTCAAATTTTTTCTTTCCTCTAGCACACTGCTATTTTGATGTATTATCATAATACATGTGTTATTGTTTAACTGAAGGAAGAAAATATTTTTGTATTTCCTGTAGTGAGCACAGTTAGCCTAACCTAGCTTACTGGTAATAAAGAAAACTACATTTTGGTGCAGGTTAATTGAGCACCAGCTGATCTGTCCATCCAGACTCCTACTCCACTGCAGCCTGTTGAGCAGGCTTCAGGTTTTTTATACCCCAGTCCATCCACATCTTCCCTCAGCATGTCCTGGCATTCCCCATGTTCTTTGAGGGCAGGACTACTCGCCCTCATTTTAGCAATGTCAGTACCAGAGTACCCAGTTCAAATGCAGTTTAGGGGTAGTTCTGCCATTCACACATGATGGCAATGACTGCTCAAGAACCAGCAACAGACATATTCATCTGTATTGCCTTACCTCAGTTCTTCCTGTATAACAAATATTTATCATAAACCCCAAACTGTTCTTCTCAAGATTTTTTTTTTCTAAGTTATCCTTTACATTTATCTAAAGGTCCAACCCATTTGAAACATTACAAATGTAACAGTTTCAGTAACTATGTGCAATGAACTATGTGACTAATCAGTGATGGCAAGGAATTCCCTTTATATATTTTTCAATTTTTTGCCTCCTAAGTTGATTACCCTGCCCTGAATGCAAGAATTTGAATATTAGTATGTTTTGCTAATGGTAGCAGCTACTAAACTTCTGTCTGGTAATGGCCCTACATGCATGAAGTTCTTTCACAGAAGCATATTCATCTAAAAGAAACTCTTACAAAAGTGGGTAAGACTTTCAGCTTCCAGATAATTGTTCTGTCTGTCCAAGGCAGTAGTGTTTACGATATGACACAGGATTAGAAACTGCCTTCAAGTCTATAAACATGTACTTGCCAATAAAACCTGTAAACTGTATATCTGCTGTCACTGAGTTCAGACTCTTACCCTGTGTAAGTTGGTGTAGCTGTTCCGACTTCAGTGGAGTCATGCTGATTTACACAGCTGAAGACCTGGGCCTTACCTGTTGGATCTGAGAATTTTAACAAAAAAATTTAGTCAAGTTCATCCTTTCCTTCTGTAATTTATAGCTGCTAGAAATTGTGTTATGCTGAAGACATTATTACTATAATAATGCAAAACAAAAATGGAGTATTATGAATGAAAATTCACAGCTATTACATTTTAAGCTAAAGTAAATATGCATGCATATGGATCCATATGCATAATCCCATTGGCCTAGGAAATGAGGATGTGGTGTCTAAAAAAATTACTGAAACCTTAATCATACCTTTAATTTTCCTCTCCCACCTGACTAAATCCCTGGGTAAATCAGACAACCACGCCATTGTACCCCCAGTGTTGAAACTCTGGGGTGTCCATAGAAGCACCTTACCTTACATAGTAACACAGGCAAAATTTAGAAGTTTGTTAAATATAGTGGGATTTTTTTAGTGGAAAGTGATAGGTAAGATAAATGCATTTCTTGTCTAATGCAAATCAATGAAGCCACAGACCCCATGGAGGTGCATATTCAAATGTATTGTGTTATCCACTGTCTCATTCAGGTATACACCTGGCAGCTATTCTAAATACCCAGTTTGGGTCTTCTCACCTGAACTCAATAAAATGTACATCTTTGGAGAAAGGCAGCCTGAGGCTCATGATCAGTTAAACACCATTTAGAGTTTACACTTAGTCCTGACACAAGACAAAAAGGTACATACACGGCACGCAGGCACTTTGCCCAGAGTCTACTGTGACTTTCACCAATGTGTTCTCAATTCCATTGTTACTTGATAAATTTAATTCAAATCACTTTATTCATTCTTTCCATAAAGGCTTGACCAAATTTCCTAATCTCTTGTTCCTGCCTTTCAGATAGAAACAAAATGAAGATAAACCAGCATTTGTTCTGCTAGCATCCTTTCTCTCAGCCTGTGTCACAACTGGTTAGAGTGCAATTTTTCAAAACAAGAATTGTCTCTCACCATGTCTTTGCACTTTGCCTGGTAGAATGGAGCCTATGCCTGTGCTGCAATGCAAATGAATAATAATTTATGGTGATGTTGGAAGGGTGTTGACAGAAATGGAGGTAACGGCATGAGTGGGGAATAATTGCATTTATCCTAAAAATAACTATTGTCAGTCAAAAAAGCAAACTTAATTTCAGTGTTTAGCCTTTATTAGCTGAAACCTTAGAACATGATTTTCAGTGGCAATTTTGCTAGAATGAGGACTACAGAATTTTTCTACTGACTTCAGGGCCAGCTGTGAATGCACAGAACAAGTGAAATAAATATTGTTGGCATTTTACAATAAAATGGGGGTGCATTTTATAGGTGGCTAGCAGCTTGTAATTACCCTTAATAAAACTAATCCTTTCCCTGTGCTTATTAAAATGTTTCATGTATCAGCAGGCTGTGAAAAGGACTCACTACCAATCTCTTAACTTGCACTAAAACCAGAGATGTCCACTTGAGTCACAGTTCCCAGTGCCAGTCCTGTTTCTCTGCCTGCTATTGGAATTCAAAGCCTCTGAGGGAATTAAAACTAACACATTAGTTCCTAATTAAATCCAAAAGGGTTGTGAAATGTAACCAAATAACTTTACAGTATTTCTTGGGAATATGATCTCAGGAGGATAAGGAAGCAGCAATGGCTTTCAATTAATGATTTCCCTCTTCTAACACACAGGAAATGTCTGCAATGTTCATTTGACCCCTTTTAATTTCTTCAAGGGGAGCATTTGACTCTTCAAGCTTCTTCCTACAAATATACTTTTTAAAGTTCCTGCAGGTTTGTAATCATTTAGTAGGATAAAGAAGTACAGTCATTACTATAGCAGTCCTTTTTTCTTCAATTAGTATTTCTAATCACATTAGACATGTTTTCAGTATCCAGAGAGGATGCCTGATCCCTACAGCTATCGTGAACTATTAACTTTAATTGAAATTTACAAGTCTAATGTTGTTACATCTGCTAAAAGCATTAACTGCCATGTTAATTACCAAAATGTTAATGTTGCGTTAAAATATGAATGTTCCCTTTTGACAGTTCATCTGTGGTTTAATTATTTATTTTTGGTAGAATATCTCCTCAAAAAAAGAAAAAGGCATAAAAGCATAGATGCTGACTGAAATAATGAGACATAATGGGAAAACTTCATCTAGGAAGAAAACTTAATACTTTAGAATATGAATTGCTAGCAGAAATTCATTTGCATTCCTTGCTGTGTTGAAAATAAATACATAGCATTTGTGTCATGTCTAAGATGTTATTTATAATTGTAGCACATTCTTCTGCTTTTACTTTATAGGGGTATCTAATGTGCAGGGCAAGTTCTTAAATCCCCGTAGTTCAGCAGTGTCATTGTATGGGTGCTACAGTAGAAACTCCCCCCCAAAAAAAAGATTTCAGGACTTCACATGAAAAATTTTACTGGATTTCTGAAGGTTTCCCCATATAACTCATTTGAAAATAGATTTACAAAAGGAGATGTCTAGAACTCAGTCCTGAAGTTTCTGTACTCCCTATCCCAAGAGTGCAGGATCAAAGTGGAAGTCTTTAAATCAATTAGTAACAAGCATAGGGCAGTGCCTCGTCTAAAGTAAACAGAAATTGCTGGTTAAAGTAAAGCTGTCTCTTGCTGTATTTCATGGTACAATACTCCTCTTTCATATTACTCTTAAAGGCATTGTCACTGAACTTAATGAACGAGAAAATTCTGACAAACCAATGTTAAATATAATTGTTACAGGTTTCTCTCACTCATTTTAATAGCTGAAGTTAACAATCTGCCAAGTAATTTCTTAATGTGATTGTAACTAGGTACTGTTAGATTTTATGCCATCCTCTATTTTTTAAATTTTGCATGAAGAAACCTTAATTTTGCCCATAGATCTTCTATGGTGCATGTCAGAGGCACATTCCTCACTCTGTACTGTTGAATGTTGGAAGTAGGCAGCTGTTTAGTGGCAAGTGCATAATTGGGTTTGTGGGTGGAGGAAAATATATTTTTAGAGATCAGATGTCCAGTTCACAGATTTAGATGGTTTATTAGGATAACAAAAATTTTTAAATCCTCAAGTAAGGCCACTGCAAGTTGTCAGTGGACTTTGAGCTAGCAGGACAGCATGCATAACACCTCATAACACAGCCTGACCCCTTCTGATGTCCAGACTTTCTCTCTGTATGGTGGAATAAGTTCCAATCATAAAACAGGAGTTTTCATGTAACGTGTTTAGAGCTCTTCTTAGAGGTGGGTATTGTACCATGGTAATGGAATTCTAGATGAAAAGTTGCTTTCAGTTGTCTTTTCAAGTTAACATTCTAGGAGAGGGCTGCAATAAATGCTCATTTGTTTTCCACAGAGTTTGGAGAATTTGCCTCCAAATCCATTTGCAGGACCTTTAATAAAGAAGAGCCATTGAATGAACTGGTCTGAAGCAGAGAAAAGCTCTGCAGTCTCCCAGATGTTCAGAGCCCAGACTGGTCAGAGTTGCAGAATATATCCACATACAACCCCACCTTTCCTCCCCAAAAGCCCCAAACAAACAAAAACACTAACCCACATGTTCAAGCTCAGATGGCTGGTTATGTTCTGGGAGCCCCATTGCAGGCACATTCAGCAGGACTAGTGATAAGATTTACTCTGGTGTGCTCTGATCCTGAGGCTTTTTAAAGTACTATTTCAAACAGGAAAGATTTCCATTTAAAAATAATAGTGGTGATTATTTTGAAGAATGTAGCAAGTTGCTAAAGAAATGTTTTCTAATAGTCTGCCAGAAGGCAACCTATCTCCTGGGCTTTGTTTGCTTGTATAGATTTCATTGCCTGCAGCAATACTTCTTTAAGTCAAGTTTACAGAAACTTGTCTCTCTTGGGGAGATGAATATCTTTCAAAGCTCATTATTTATTTCAGAATGTTCAAGTACTCTATAGAAGACAAGGAAATAATTCAAATTATTCATTTGCAATTAATCTGATACTAACTTCTGTGCTGCAGTGCTCTAGCTTACATAACTTCTTGCAAAGGTCTGTATTACCCAGTCTTGGTGCATGGAATTCACCCCTCTCTTTCAGTGTCACAGTTCTTATAGCATGGGGAAATTACTTAACTCCTTTTCTAAGCAAAAAAAAGAAACACATTTTTTATCTGGTGGCTTGTGGTTGCTTGTTTGACTGTCATTGTAAAGCAGAGTGTGAAGGATAATCCTGTACAGCCACTGAGACACACAGACAAGCCAGAAGCTTCCCTATTCATTTATGGAATTATCAGAACTCCCATTATTTTGTGAAATGGAAATAAATACTGTACCATGCCCACAGAGTAGCTCCAGCAAAAATGTTGCCTTTTCTCAGTCATTCTAATTAAGATAAAGCCAGATCTTATTCAAAGATGTAGCATTATGGAAACAGAGTTCCTCCATTCAACAGGTTTTGATTTGCCACAAAATGTACTTTAAAAAAAAATAAAACTAAAATAAATTGTGTTCAAGATCAATGTCTCCCTTATAATTTGCATATCTTCCTTCTCTGCCTGCATTTTAATATTTTTTTTCTGTAGTGCATATACTATTAAACTTCAAAATATTTCTGTCATTCCCTTCAGCAAGCTTTTGGTGAAGGATGCTCCTCTGAGTACACTGTAATTGCTGGCAATCACCCTGGCACGTCATCCACTGAAAAACTCTTGTTGGACTCTAAAACAGTGCAGTCTTATTATTAACAGTTCATTAAAAGGCCAATGTAAGGGTATTATTTTATGTTTTCTTTCAAGATGTGTTCACAACAGTTTTTATCAGACAAAGCATCAAGAGGCAAACTGCTCAGTTTTGCTGTGCAGAACTTTTTGATAAGAGTGACAGACAGCTTCAGCAGTAAACCTTTTTTTGACCTTTATTGCAGACATACATACATTCTTGAATGAACATGAGAAAATCACTGCATTCTTAAAATGACAGCAGAGTTCTGGAGCTTTGCTACAGAATCACTGCTGTTATAAATCTAGATTTACTTTAAAGAGAGCAATATTGACCTCACATACCTGATTTTGTCCATAGAGAGGATATAAGTGTGAGGATATAAGATCATACCTAGCATCAAGGAGCTGATTTATAGAGGACTACATTATTCACATATTTTAATTTGGGCACGTGATTTATGTACCTTCCAGAACATTACAGGTTTCGTGTTCATTATATGTATGCATCTGTGGGTGTATATATATAAAGTATTATATGCACAATAGAAATTAACAAATCAGAAGTAAATACATTAAAAGTGTTGTTTCAGGCCAAGGAATACTGAAAACAAGACCTTAAATTTCAAAAGTGAAATCTTGGCTCATTAAAGCTGAGGGAAATTTCAATTTATTTCTCTGTGACCCGGATTTTCCTCTAGAAACCTAATTTCCACCTAACATCATGCTTTCTGTTCTAATTATTTATTCTTCTGCAATTACCCCAAGTAATATTATAGCAGTGGAAAAAAAGCCTGATAACTTGATGTTTAGCAGACATCTTCCATCAGTCATTTTTAGATCTGAAGCTTATGCAATTGGACTGTAATTTTGAAAAACATAGCATCTGCTTAATGAGGCAGTGCTTTAATGTTTACAAGTCTAGTCTTTTAGATTCTTGAAAAAATTTTTTGTCCTGCATTTCTCATCTGAAACATTGAAAGCCTTGTGTCATCTCCTTATCTGCCCTAAGCTTTAGAGACTCTCAAGGCTGTAAGTGGGAGTATCTACCACACCTTTTTTGTGTGGTCTCACTAAGGAACAGTGTCACTCTCCTACAAGATCTTACACCCAGTGTACTAAAAAATCCTCTTGGTTTGCTCAGAGCTTCTTGTGACATACTTCAAGGACACATGATCCATACATACAGTCCATTCACAATCTTGATTATGGGATGCAGCAGCATTTAATGAAACTGCATTGAAGCAGGGCACTATTTTACTACCTGCAAACTGAACCAGTCAGGGTGTTCCTGTTATTTACTTGTAGCAGATTTAATGTAGCATAATGCTCCTACATCTGCAATATTTTAGATAAACCTACACATACAAACTTAATAGAAGTCAAATAGTTATTTTACAATATGCATACCAAAATAGGAGCATATCTATTCTTACTAAATATGCTCATTAAATATCTAGAAATGTACCATTTCTTGTTCTATAAACTTCATCCCATCAATGATCCAACACACTCAAGACCCATTCCTAGTGCTTTTGTTTCTTTTACCTAACCCATCTCCCCCATCTCTGGTTTATTCTTTTAATCCTACCTTATGCAAGGAAACATGGAAATCTGGTGGGGTTTCCTTTGTAAGTGAAAAATGGAATAATAGTTTTGTTCCAGGTACTCCACAAACTACTGCTTCATCTGGCATGACATGATGGCTGAAATTGAATTTGGAAGCTTCATGGACTGCTCTCCCTAAAAAAATACAAGAAAATATGTATGAATGAAAACTTTGTTCCAGAATATCCAATTTACAGGAAGTCAGAGCAAGCCAACAATGATTTTCTTGCTCCTGTTGTCGCTCACTTTTCACCTTTTTCCTAATAAAATAGTCATTTCAATTACACACAAGCTGGGGAATAAAATCTATATGGGTACACTGACTATCCCCTGCTGTTCACTCATGTTCAGAGCACGCTGTTGTTAACTCCTTAGTCCATCTGATTTCATAAAGGTTGCCAATTACATATTCAAAAAATGTTAGATTGACAAATGTAATTATTGTAGCCTATTAAAGTATTAAAATATGAATTTAGATCTGTGGATCAATCCTTAACTAAGCAAACATCAAAGAACAGAAACCCGGAGGAATCAAACAGGGTACATTAATTTTCCCAGAAAAACACTTTCCTGGTGTGAACACTTCCCATAAGTGAGAACAAGTCGTAAGTTCAGAAAAAAAAAAAAGTTGCACAGAAAATGCCCAGTCTCCCAGTAATACTTTTTGCAAAACTTAAGCTAAGTAGGTAACTCAATAGCAATGTTAAAAGGGTGGAAGAACCATCCTCATGTTCAACTTCTAGGTCTTCTGCAAGAATAGAATGAAAGGAAGACACAATTTTGGGCTGAAAGTCTGATCATCCTAAGTAGATCCTAACTGTCAGTGTAAAGGACTGTGTACAGAACATTATTTTTTTAATAAAATAACACCGTTTTACAGAAGTGTGGGATGCAGAAATATTGTTTGTTCCCTCTAATGCTCTTCTGTTTCCTTTTCATAGAGATTTGCTGTTACTGTAACAAAGTGAAACAGGACAAGTTTCTTCCTTTTGGAATGCTGCTTCCAAAACCCCACTCCAATACTCCTGAACCATTGCCACAGACTTAATAAATTCCAGAGACCACTGGGAGCAAGGTTTGGAATCACTTCAGCAGATGAACCAGTTTCTGAGAACTGAAACCTTTGTTTCAAAAACACATTCAATACAAGCTGACTCACAGGAGGCCTGGAGTTAGAGCTTCCTTCTCTGCTTTCCAGACTCAGACCAAAGAGAGAAAACTTGGAGAGAGAGAAAGGTTGGTGTAATGATCAGGATACAAATAAACAGAACATATAGGAAACATTGGTATGCATCTGCACAGATACGAGAATAAAAAATTAGCATTCATTCAAAGCTGCTTCTGCTTTCTGACAGGTAATAATGATTGTTAATGGGACTGACATTTCCACTGTACAATCAAAACATATTCTTCAAAACCTATTGCATAATTAACATTACTTACACACAATTCACATCAAATAACATCAAATTAGAAAGACTTATGGGGCTAGTGAATAGCATCCTGAAAAACATCTTGTCCAGGTGTTGACTGAGCCCTGATAACACTCGCAGGGCTCCGCTGGGTTCTTCTCTCAGCCAGGCAAGTCCTCAGTGTGTTCTGTCACTGTGAGGAGTAAAAGGCTGCACACATCAACACAGGACTCACAGGGATGCTTTTCCTCCCTGCACATTGTCCTGACAAGGACAGTGATTGATTAGCCATACAGGAGACATGTTCCTGCACTGTAATCCACATGAAATAGCAGAGAGGCAGGAGCAAGGTTCTTATCTTTACCCACCTGATTAATGGCTTGGTGTTGCCCAGGATTAGGCAGGACTATAAAGGAGTTCAGATTCTTAATTTCTTTATATCTTTATTAAATCAGATACTTGATGCAAATTACATTTTTCCTCTCAATAAGCTTCTCACTCACTTTCTAGAAGAGACTGATCCATGCACAGATGTTTCCAGAAACACTGCACCTACCACATATGTCAGCTGTGTCCTCTTGGTCAGCCAGAGTGGAGTTAACCATGTGGCCTCTTGGCTGAGCTAGAGACCTGATGGTCTGAACAGCTTCCCAAAGGAACAGGCAGGGGAAAAGCCTAATTACTTTTAATGTGATGTTTAGTCATTTCATGACCATCATTTTGAGCTGCAGTGCCCAAAACACAAACTTGGGAGGTGCCTTCCCAACCTAGAGTTTGTGTGGTTGGGAGGAACCTTTCTGACAACAAGCCAATCATTTCCTGTTCTTGTCTCAGAAGAAACTTGACATATTTTGGGGGCTTGCAGTGGGAGAAGGAGGGGGAAAGGAGGCTGCTATCAAGTAGTTGTTAAAAACATGCTAAATAAAAGGTCTAGATAAAAAAAAGGATCTTCTTCTACAGTCTTTGATGTTGCCAAACATTGATTGTGAATTGAACAAGAAAAAAAATAAAGCAAGCTGAAAATGTCAGGACTTTTATAACACCAAGCTTTTTTATGATTTTTTAATGCTCCAATGACAGATATATGAAAATGAGTGCAAAATGCAGAGAAGAAAGAAAATGAAACCTCAGTGTAGAAATTGCATAGACAAAGAAGAAAGTATAATTTCCTAGCACTGACGACAGCATAAGCATGGAGTAACTTTCAGGAGAATTATTTTTGCAAAACACCAGTATGTTTCACATGCTTTGGTTTCTAATATGTCATTGTTAAATCAAAGAGTACTTTTTTTTTTTCCCCAGGCATGTAGAAGAGTTAAGAAATATGAAACAAATTGTAACACTACCACTAAGGCTTTAAAAAAGAAAATAAAGTTACTTGTTTGTATTATTCATCTAGATCATGCCAACAGGTAAAATGGCCTATGAATTTCCAGGACAGTACATGAGCATGCACAAAATATGGTAATTAAATCTTGCATCAAAGTTTATGTAAAGTGTAATTGTATCTGGCATTTCAGTTTACCAGTTTTTGAGGAGAGGTTTTCTGCAGGAGATAGGTGGTACACAAGTCATATCTTCCTACTGAATCTGAGCAGGACTTAATTCCACTCCCTTTAGTCTTTACTTCCACTTCTCATTTTGCATATCAGATACTAAACAGCTCAAGCTAAATTTTAGGAAAATTGCATACTTATGCTTGCTTAGAGTTTGTCTCCAGAATGTTTTTCCAGTCTACCTATAGTGGAATAATCCTCATGTGGATCACTCAAGAATAAAGGAAATTAATTAAGATTCCTAAATAGGAAGATATTTAGGATTTCTTTATTTAAAATATTGCATTTATATCATAGAAATAGATCTAAACATATGTTTTTATTTGGACTTTGACAATTCACCTTCCCAAAAAGAAATATCCCATGCATCTGACCTCCAGCTGCCACTGGCAAAAACCTGCAGGCAGGTCATAAGCAGTGACCTGCCAAACTCCATCTCCTGGATATTGGGAATGAGAAGTAGGAGTAGCTAGAGTACATCACAAGTATATTTCTCAAACATTTCTAGAATTAGAAGTAGTTATATAAATTACAGAAAAGGAATTCTCAATAAGGTAGAAACTGAGGATGACTGAAAGAGGTTCATGCTACCATGAAGAGGAACAAACTTTCCTACTACTGGTTCCTGAGTTTTAAACTGTCAAGGAAAATAATACAGACATCTGTGGCCCAAGTTTACCTTCCTCAAAACTATCGTTTAGTCTGTTTAACTAAAAAGCCTTTTAAAACTTTAAGTCATTTTGATTGTTAGTGCCTGTGAAATCCACTCATGCACACTCCACCTGTCAGCACTCCAGGCTACCTGAAAAACTTGGTGTAACAGCCCAGCCATACCAGTCACTTCATATCAGAACTGGGTATTTCCAAAGTGATTGAAGAGGGTAAAGTGTAGTCTAAGCCCAGAATGAAGCTAGCACAGTGACACCTTAGTTTTTCCCACTTTCATTTGTGTTGTCTTGTATTTGCATTTTTAACAGGAAAATAACTCCAAGGAGAAAATCCTCCATAATATATTTGTTGGCTGCCAAAACAATGATTCTGCAAATTCTGTAATGAAAAGGATACAAATTCCAGGAGCAGTTTCTTGTCGTAACTGTCCTAGGTTTCAGTGTGGTAAAAACAAGCTTGGAAGTACTTAAGATCCACCTTTTGATTATGTGCTGTATGGTTTTTTTCCATGGGATTTCTCTTGCTTTGGGAAGCCTGGATGGATGGTCCAGTGGAAGTCTGTGATGGATCTCCCTGCCCAGGAGAGTCCCCTGCATTAAAGGTTAGTCCTGTCCCCCAGATCCCCACAAGTCTTTGTGATCAACAGCACTGTCCACACTCTTCACCATGACTTTGGTGAGCAGTCATCTTTCTCTTGTCCTGTTCAGGTCTTTGGGAAGGGAACTTTATAGCATCCTGGCTCCAGATCAAGCCTTCCTTCCAGGAATCACTTTTCAAAACAGGCAACTCCTTATGGATTCCCAGAAGAAAGAAAACAGGTGGGCTGGGACATAGCAGAGAGATACCCAAGAAGGTCTAAGCAAGCTGGATCAGCCCTGGAATCAGCAAAGGACTTAATGCAGGCTCATTGAGGCAGTCTCTGCAGGGGCACTGGGAAGATTCAGTAGTGGATTATGTGTGGAGGCAGCGTGCCCGGGGCACTGCGCTGTGGCAGGAGACAGAAGGACCCGCTCTGTGCTCCGTGCCTGGTCTGCCTCACGGCCACGAGCCACTTTGCCTCCTCTGCTGCCCTTGTGAATCTGCCTGACTCATTACAAGGGTGGGGTTTTTGTGGCAGGGAATGGTTTTTTCACAGGTGAAATCCTTGATGTGCTGCAGTCAGCAGTAAATCTCCAAGCTCTGGGCACTCCAAGTTTTAATTCTATGCGTTCATAAACTGTTTAGCATGGTGAGGGCCCTACTTCAGTTTCTAGGTGCAAACGAATTATAGCTATAAAGGATCTGTTAAATCATAATTTTAAAGCAAAGCAACCTTTCATAGGTAGGAGGGTGTGTTTATTTATCCATATATTTGATTAAATCCCATTCACCATAGAGAGGAAAGCAATTTTTTGATCATAAAACAAAAGTACA
>VZSE01014423.1:0-14648 GCA_013398275.1 Promerops cafer | reverse complement strand
CTCCACTTCTCATTTTGCATATCAGATACTAAACAGCTCAAGCTAAATTTTAGGAAAATTGCATACTTATGCTTGCTTAGAGTTTGTCTCCAGAATGTTTTTCCAGTCTACCTATAGCAGAATAATCCTCGATCCTCGTGTGGATCACTCAAGAATAAAGGAAATTAATTAAGATTCCTAAATAGGAAGATATTTAGGATTTCTTTATTTAAAATATTGCATTTATATCATAGAAATAGATCTAAACATATGTTTTTATTTGGACTTTGACAATTCACCTTCCCAAAAAGAAATATCCCATGCATCTGACCTCCAGCTGCCACTGGCAAAAACCTGCAGGCAGGTCATAAGCAGTGACCTGCCAAACTCCATCTCCTGGATATTGGGAATGAGAAGTAGGAGTAGCTAGAGTACATCACAAGTATATTTCTCAAACATTTCTAGAATTAGAAGTAGTTATATAAATTACAGAAAAGGAATTCTCAATAAGGTAGAAACTGAGGATGACTGAAAGAGGTTCATGCTACCATGAAGAGGAACAAACTTTCCTTGTACTGGTTCCTGAGTTTTAAACTGTCAAGGAAAAAAAGACAGACATCTGTAGCCCAAGTTTACCTTCCTCAAAACTATCATTTAGTCTGTTTAACTAAAAAGCCTTTTAAAACTTTAAGTCATTTTGATTGTTAGTGCCTGTGAAATCCACTTATGCACACTCCACCTGTCAGCACTCCAGGCTACCTGAAAAACTTGGTGTAACAGCCCAGCCATACCAGTCACTTCATATCAGAACTGGGTATTTCCAAAGTGATTGAAGAGGGTAAAGTGTAGTCTAAGCCCAGAATGAAGCTAGCACAGTGACACCTTAGTTTTTCCCACTTTCATTTGTGTTGTCTTGTATTTGCATTTTTAACAGGAAAATAACTCCAAGGAGAAAATCCTCCATAATATATTTGTTGGCTGCCAAAACAATGATTCTGCAAATTCTGTAATGAAAAGGATACAAATTCCAGGAGCAGTTTCTTGTCGTAACTGTCCTAGGTTTCAGTGTGGTAAAAACAAGCTTGGAAGTACTTAAGATCCACCTTTTGATTATGTGCTGTATGGTTTTTTTCCATGGGATTTCTCTTGCTTTGGGAAGCCTGGATGGATGGTCCAGTGGAAGTCTGTGATGGATCTCCCTGCCCAGGAGAGTCCCCTGCATTAAAGGTTAGTCCTGTCCCCCAGATCCCCACAAGTCTTTGTGATCAACAGCACTGTCCACACTCTTCACCATGACTTTGGTGAGCAGTCATCTTTCTCTTGTCCTGTTCAGGTCTTTGGGAAGGGAACTTTATAGCATCCTGGCTCCAGATCAAGCCTTCCTTCCAGGAATCACTTTTCAAAACAGGCAACTCCTTATGGATTCCCAGAAGAAAGAAAACAGGTGGGCTGGGACATAGCAGAGAGATACCCAAGAAGGTCTAAGCAAGCTGGATCAGCCCTGGAATCAGCAAAGGACTTAATGCAGGCTCATTGAGGCAGTCTCTGCAGGGGCACTGGGAAGATTCAGTAGTGGATTATGTGTGGAGGCAGCGTGCCCGGGGCACTGCGCTGTGGCAGGAGACAGAAGGACCCGCTCTGTGCTCCGTGCCTGGTCTGCCTCACGGCCACGAGCCACTTTGCCTCCTCTGCTGCCCTTGTGAATCTGCCTGACTCATTACAAGGGTGGGGTTTTTGTGGCAGGGAATGGTTTTTTCACAGGTGAAATCCTTGATGTGCTGCAGTCAGCAGTAAATCTCCAAGCTCTGGGCACTCCAAGTTTTAATTCTATGCGTTCATAAACTGTTTAGCATGGTGAGGGCCCTACTTCAGTTTCTAGGTGCAAACGAATTATAGCTATAAAGGATCTGTTAAATCATAATTTTAAAGCAAAGCAACCTTTCATAGATAGGAGGGTGTGTTTATTTATCCATATATTTGATTAAATCCCATTCACCATAGAGAGGAAAGCAATTTTTTGATCATAAAACAAAAGTACACAAAAACAGATTTAACATTTTTCCCTTATCCCCTGACTAGGCACACGTCAGACAGACCAACAGCATTTATTGGAACCCAGATAATGTGAGGCATTTGGAAGAGGGAGGAGAGAGGTTAGGAAAAAGGAAGAAGAAAAGCAGATCACAAGTTTGGACAACATTTGAATAGTGTGGAATTGCTTTGAATACTGCACTCTGAGCTGCTGAGGTATGACAAATTTGGGCTTTGTTTTAAACTGGCGTAGTCTGCTGTTACTGAGAATGCTTTTAATATTTCAACTCAAAGGTATCCTTTAGGGTGACATATTGCAAACATCCTTTCTGTTTTGTTTTCAATTTTGCTTTGTTGTTGGAGTTGCAATTTAAATATGCACCATATTTTCCTCTGCATATTCCTCATTATATTCATTTTAAAGTCTTTTCTACGCAGTATCTTCTTCCCAGCACCAGAGCATACAGGAATATATTGTGTCTGTTCTGAGTTTGGCAATGAAAATATTCTTGGTGGTTTAACTATACAAGGGCAGAAATTGTGACGGTGGGCAACAGCATCTGAAGTTCATTAGCAAACATCTGAGATGACTTCCTGAGTAGGCCACAATGAAGTGTGGAATGAGCAAATGATCTGCAGGGGTGGCAGAGGGGAAGAATTCCCATGTATGATAAAGGCAAAGAAAAAAATGCACATTTGTTAATACAAATCTTTTCTTCACCCTGATCCTGGTTTCTTCCATGCAAGTCTCTTTTCCCCCTTTACTTAACATGAGAATTAAGAAACCCAGGATTCCTTTAATAACCTATTGCTCCATTTCACTGAGCTATCAATTACAACAAGTTCAGTACCACGATACGTGCTTCCAGGAAAGTCTTGCTTCCTTATTTTTCTTTAATTCACTCTTAATTCACACACTCAGCACTAACCTGCGCCATCCTACTTGAAATCCAAAGATGAATTCGTGATTACTACATGGTGGCTACCAGAAGCAAAAACCAGAAGAGTGCTCTGTAAGAAAGGAAACTGGTATTATATTATGGTTTTATGCCATGTTTTTTCTAAATCCTGCTCTTTAGACTGCAACATTCTTCAATAGCTGTTATGTTACCATAGAAACTGCAAGTACTTGCTGTGGCCGACGGTGCCAGGGTCTGTGCAGAAGAGAAATGATCCTCGTTGTTAAGTCAAAAAAGTTCTAAGAGAGGCGCACAGGTGCTTGGGAGAAAAAATCCAGATTTTTGATACACAAGGTACTATGTGATATCACTATATGAGCAGCCCCAAAACTGGCCTATTTATTGTAGATATCACAGTGAAGGAGAAGTTTCATGAAGGATGGAGCCTAATACTGAAAAATTTTATGTTATGCCTGTTAAAATTTATCAACAGTTGAAGGTTTCTGCAATTCTGCAAAACTTTGTACCACTATGAACAAAAAAACCAATATTCTACCATACATTCTATAATTTGTACATTAGACTATAGGTGTTGAAAGGAGGTGTGTTATTTTTGTACTAGAGCACTTGTCATTGCTTTCCTGTATTTAAATTTGAGTATAAAATATCTGTCATTAAATTTTTAAACATGCTTAGATTATTAAATTTCAAAACAAAGCAAGAACTGAATTAACTGCTAAAAAAAAAACAAAAAACCCAAGCATTAATTCAACCTGTCAGTTCAGAATTGTCAAATGCATCACTCTAAGCAGCAGTGGTTTTGCCATTTTCCTGTTTGTCTTTAATACCTTCTTTGAATAATGTTCTGCTGTATTTTTTATTTTATTTTCTAGGAGAGACAAACTCATCTTTTATCTTGAATTTATGGGTGCAAATCAAACAAATCTCATTGCTCAGGCATGGCATGGGCAGAGAGGGGTTTTCAGCATCCCACTGCTAAATTCAGCAAATGACAATGTGTTGCATGTCTCAGGCTGAAATACTATTCATATATTTGTTTCTGTATTTCCTGGTCCAATTCTACTGCTATGTAGAGAGTAACCACACTTCAGTTTTTCTGAAGGTTGTATTAGAATAACCACATTAACTTCCTGTGAAAATCAGTGCTATTTTTAGTATCTGAGTTCTTGAAGGTAAATGAGATTTGCACTGGAGATAAGATCTGTTTTCCAAAAAATTTCTTGAGATGCTCTCATCTCTAAAGAAGCTATTTTAATTTTTTTGGTGAAGATTAGGTGAGCTAATCACCCCCTGCTAGCAGGTAGTTAATTTTTATTTACAAAATCATTTGTTACACACAGAATGTGGTGGGATTGTATGTTGTTGAGTTGGGTGGAGCTTTTTTCCAAATATACACATTTTGAGAATTGAAAGCACAAAGTTTTATCTAGATTCTGACTGTTGTCATGTTTGAGCAACTGTTCAGATGTGCCAGTCAGGCTTTTGGAGGAAAACTGGCCACATTCTCCCACAATTGTCATGTATCTGTCACACTGACACCAGCTAGAAAAATCAAATTGGAACCATCCTGTTACGAGCTGTGAACATCCTTTGCAGCAGTGTCATTTGCATCAGAACGGCTGCTATTGTTTTCAAATGTCAATATTAATTTTAAATGGGAGGAGAAAGGCAAAGCAGTCTTTTGTTGAAAGTTAGCCCCTTCATGAGTGCAGGGAGGAAAGCAAAGACTGAGGCACAAAGATCAGATGGGATTTAGATGCTTCAAGGGCTTCCGTGTACCTTCTTTTAGACACTGTGGGTAGATACAGCTCTCACAAATTGCCTTACACTCTTTCAAAACACTAGCCAGCCAAAAGGCATCAATAGACATCTACATGAAGAATTACAGTCCAGAATATTTCTGTAGTCACTAATTGAATTTTTGAAGTGGCAAGTACAGCTAAAAGTCTTTCCGAGGCTGGTCCCTTCAAATACTCATCCTTCCAACCCATGTGTTTAGAAAACAGGCAATTCTGTAAGTTATTCATTCTTCCAGCACTTAAGGAAGAGTTTTCTCTCCTGATAAGAAAAATGACATTTTTTAAAAATAGAATAGATAACTTGACACACAGGAACAAGATAAAAAGTAATTCTCTCAAACCAGAGGATACACTGAATCATTTAAAAACTTTGCAGCAAAATTTGCTTCTTGGCAAACTGCTTAGGCATATTTCTGTGACAGTGATTTGTCTGTATTCTTTCCACTGGCACTCCCAGATATGAATGGTAGATTTCTAGCATTTTTAGTGTCTGGTTGTTGTGCTTCTTTATCATCCCAATATAGACACACTAAGAAGTGTGAAATGCTTACTTGTACTATTTTCCTTCAATTTCTTAAATTCAAACAGTTTTCACTACAAGATACTCTAATAATGTTCTCATACCTATTTTTTTATTGTCTCATATATTCTAAACATTATTCTACCCATCCTGTTTGAAGTCCTACACTGCAGCAAAACACCCAGGTTCTCTAACACGTGACTCTGAATAACAGAGAAGTATGTATATTAGTTATATGCAATATCTGGCTGTATTTGACAAATAGAAATTGCTTTCATGATCTCATTTAAAACTAGGAACTACCTGAAGATTGACCAATGGTGGAACTTGAAAGTTATGGAAGTAGGCAGCACGTGGTGAGAGTGAAAAATGAAGTTAGGTGGATTTAAAGATTTGAGTCATGTGAACAAAATGAGAATGAAAAACATTTAACAGGACATTGAGCAGACATAAACACGACAGAACTGAAAAGGATATTGACACAATTGAATATTTGAATTATATGTTCTAGCTGTGTGAATAAATCAAAAAAGAGAAATATCAGTTATGGAAAACACTGCAAATCACCTAAATCTGCAGATCACAAAGAGATGATGATAAAATAATTACTGCACAAGTGAGAAAGTTTAATTTTGTTCACAGTTATTAAAAAGGAGGAAAGGAACAACATGATGAAAACACTAAGGGGTTTAGTCATCTTACACACAAACTGAAATCCAAACAACCATAAGGTCATGTCAGAATGGCTAAAGCCATGGTTTGCATGGAGGGAAACGGGTGTGAAGATGAAAGAATGAGAAGATGGATCTGCATGTCACCTGCACAGCAGCAATTGCAAAAAGACAGATTCCCTGGTTTATGAAAAGAGCTTAGACAACACAAAATCAAGGAGTCCAGAGAGGAAAAGATTTAAAGGAAGGACCCCTGCCATTTTCAGAAGGATAATGCCACCCATCGTGGGATTTTGCTTGGATGAAGTAAAGACTTTGGCAAAGGTTTTTTCAATTATGGTTAAGGCATAAAGCATACTGGAGAAGAGCTAGGATGAAACAGATGTGTTGTTCTTGTCTTTTCTAAAAAGAACATTTCTGGGTATCTTTCTGCACAAAAAACTAATCATTCTCACTGTCTCTCAGGTTCCCTAATCCCACACCATTATATTGGAAGTTTGAGAATCCAAGACTAATTTTTATTCAATCATATGATTTTGGATTTCATTTATGATGAAAACCAACATCTGACTCTGAACTTGGCATTATTTCCAATAATCTGTGTATAGATGTGACAAAGTATACCCAAAGACTTTTACTGCAGATTTTAATTTCTAATACCATTCATGTGCTCATTTGCAGGTCTAGACCTATAATGCTTAGTTAGCTTGAACAGCTGTGTTTTTATGGCTGGAGTAGTTTTGAATGAAAGTTTAAAAGCTTGTGTGTACTTATTGTATATGTCCAATTAATCTTCACTCTGCAAATTCGAGGTTTTCCCTTCTTTTTTTGCTACATCGCAGTTCTTATGCTTGCTTTGGACTGCAATCCTGGCTCACACTTCAAGTTAACAAGGCTGTGGTACAGCCTAATAATCCCTAACATGTTTAAACAGATGTTTATAGCTGCTGGTGTACCTAAGCTCTTGTTTTAATTCGTGAGGTTGCTTGTTAAACCTGAGTATGACACAAGGTTTCTGGCGATAAAGTGGGATTTTTGCTATATTTGATGGATGATATATGAATGCCAACACCTGAAGCATCTCAAACTCTTCAAAATAAATGACAAGTACAGAGATGTGGGGTTTAAATCTCATAGCAACACAGCAGAATAATTTTATCTCAAACTGGGAGAAATCTGACCAAGATTGCCACCACGTAACAAGATATTTTGTGGTAAATTTTGAAGGAGGCATATTTAAAAATCCTGTTCTGGATTTATAAAATCCATTTATAAAACGGCTTATTCCAAAGGGGCCAACAGAAGAGTTTTGTAACTCCTCATTTAATTCATCAGATAGCTCTGCAGATGGCAGTAAAATTTATTTTCTATTTAAAGAGCGTCTCGCCTCATCATAATCAGGGAAATATACTTTCCAACTTAACCAAAAACTTGGCAAAGTTCTGCACTGGCACCAAGTAATCCCATGCAAAAAGCCTGTCTCCCATCTTACTTGTTTTGCTGTGCCAGAAATATTTTTAAAAGACCACAAAGTAGACCTTTCATATTCTACTGTGAAATATTCACACTCACTTTAAACACACACATGCTCTCAAGATCCCAGCAATTGGCTCAGCCTGGCCTGCACCACATGAAATAGGTGTTTCCCTTCCCCACAGACTGGTCCGTGGAAAGCCAGAGCATCTCCAGGCTGTCAGGACTGGGGCAGGGAAGCACAGCTGGACAATTGCCTGCTCACACCTTGGGGTGTGAATGGGAAATGTCCTGAGAGGAAACCGAGGTCTTCCAGAGCAAATCCACACGACTTTCCCCTACAGCTGCGGTGTCATTTTTCCATGAAGGAGAGAAAGAAAAGGGCTTTCCCAGGAGACTGGAAAATCAGAGCTATCAGTTTAGGTGTCAGAGAATCCAAGGCAAAGGATGGGAAGATAAAAGGGGAGGAAGACTACATTTACCACCAAGATGAGCACAGAGCCACTAGGACAAAGCACCCATTTCCAACAGCAAGTGATGGTGGACAGCAAACCCGAAACATTTCCCTGGAGCACTGGGGCAGGAATAGGCTGCAGACAGGATAAAGTCTGCATAAATGGCATTATCAGAAAGGTAAGTTCTATATCTTACTGCACTTCCACACTAATACTTGACTGCCTTTTCCTAGAAGTTCCTCTGGAGAAAATGACCACAAGGATTATGCAGGTGACACTCAGGCTTGGAGAATTTGCTTCTTAGCTGTGTTATCAGTGCCAAGTGGTTTGAAAAAGTGTATTTTTCCTTACTTGCACTTACAAGCTATTCCTGTGACTGTGAATCCAGCACATTTATCATTCCAATATTTGAGTAAAGCTGCAACTCTACTCAGGACTTGTCATCACTTGGAGGGAGCTACCACCACTGTTATTTGTGCAGCTCTCAATTTGCAAAACATTTTCACAGTAAAAGTTAATGACAACTTCACATGCCTTCTTGAGACTGAAAATTAGGTATTAAGCTAAGAATCAAGATCTTGGAAGACTCTGAAGCATTTCTGGTGACTCTCCAAAAGAATACTTAACTGTGTTAATTCATCTGCTCAGCAATTCAGCTACATATTTTCCCAATCAGGTGGTTCTTGGCTTTAAATGGATAAAAACTTCTTCATTAAATAATAGAAAAGATCTCAGAAATCATTTGTGAAATCATTCAAAAAATACAGCTATAGGTAAGACAAATATTTCCTCACCTCCAAAACTGTTTCAAAGGCATATTTACAACTGCAACATATACAGCAGGAAGATCTTTATCATATGAAGTTTTCTAGCTCCAAACCTGCTGTTTGGAGTGAAACTCGAGATAGAATCAAGACAGATCTGTGGGGAGGTAATGATAGGAGTACATACTGAACTGCTGGGAGCATGAATATGCATAGCTCAGTAAGGGCAAATGAGAATGGCCTATTGTATGCAGCTGAAATGGGTGTATATGTTTATTCTTTCATCAAAAAAAAACTGAATTCACAAAAAATAATTAGCAACTAATATTTACAGCCCTTTATTAAAGTAGGTTTCATCTTGAACTTTAGCATTGAATGTATTTAGGTCTGAGGAATCTTGTCTGGTTTCATTGCAGCAATATGGCAACTTCTATATTAATGGCAGGGGGATAGTTACAAACAGAACATAAAAGTACATTTTAAATTACACTTACTAAGTTTTATCATGTAAGGGGAAGGAAGGAAGGAAGGAAGGAAAGGAAGGAAGCAAGCAAGCAAGCAAGCAAGCAAGCTAGCAAGCTGAGGTTAACACCACAGATCATAAGCTACTTTGAAATTTAATTGCTAAATAATTTTATAATGTACAAAATGTTTACTTGACTTGAATGCCAAGTAATTATTTGCCAGTACCTGGCAGTTATTGGCACAGCTTCTCTTACTCAGTTGCTAAACAAAATGCAAAATGATAACCCTTAAGACAAAACCAGGATTACAGATGAAACTACTCTTTTGTTAAAAGTCTGTATAATTTTAACTCTACTTGGTTTAAAACAACTTGAGAGATATAGATTATGCCTGAGGCAGCAAAGAATCACAAACCCTGCTGTAAGAGTACTGCTGCAATACACCAGCCAGGCTTCAGTGGGACTGTTTATCATCAAATATACATGAAAGACCAGGACCTTGACTTGACTAGACATGACAATTTAACTTTGCCTCTTCCACTGCAGTGACATGATCATAAACATATTATCAAGTCCTGCAGTGTGATCAACAACAGATATAAAATTAAGAGTTGACAAGTTTTAGCAGGTAGCTGAGCCTTATATATTTTCTGCCTACTTTTAATTTCCAAAAATCTTCCAGGCAACTCTTTTTTAAAGACATCAGAAACCACTCTTATTTTTCTCTTCTATTCTTGCAGTTAGTACCACTGTTCTGAAAAAATAGCATTCAGTTGTGGTTTCTTTCAGGACAATTTGCCTTTCCTTTGTTGTTTGCCCTTTTTTTTATTATTTTGTACAGAAAGTAAATCCAGGAAATAGGTTGCCTATATTTTTATTCATAACCTGAATGACAGCAAGCCTTGCTGCAGCAGGGAGAGCAAACAGGGTGCTGGGTTGCATCAACAAGGGCATCACGAGCAGAGATAAAGAAGGCATGATCCCACTCTACTCTGTGCTTGCCAGGCCACAGCTGGGATGCTGCGTTCAGCTTTGCTTCCCACCATAAAACAAGATGGGGATAGGCTGGGCAGGGTCCTGAGAAGGGCAACAAAGATGATCCAAGGACTAGGAAGCCTCCCATAAGGAGAGGCTGAGATGCCTGTATTTATTCAGCCTTGAGGAAAGAAGGTTTAGGAGAGACCTTGGTTCCTTGTACTTAAAGGACTACAAGACTTGACTACAAGAAGTTGGAGACTCCCTTTTTACAAGGAGTCACATGGAAAAGAGGAGGGGTAATAGGTACAAGTTACTCCTGGGTCAATTCCAATTGGACACAAGAGGAATATTTTTCACAATGAGAGCAATCAGCCATTGGAATAATCTCCCCAGGGAAGTGATGGATTCCCCAATAAAGATTTTGGCTGGGTCATCTTGTCTTGGCTTTTGCCAAAAGTGTCTGGACCAGACAACACTTCAGGTCCCTTCCAACTGGGTCTTCCATGGTTCTGTGATAATAAATTAACAATAAGCCATGGCAGGTAATGCACCTGTTGCTTGAGAGTTAGCTCCCTTGGCTTTGTAAAGCACAATGTACTAATGACTGTCCTTTCCCTTTGGGTGCAATCATATTTCAAAAGCCATTTCCTGGAGTTGCTGACATAGCTTCTCTTTGGTGAAAAGTTTCTCTATCTTCCATAGATTCCACTTGTATTTTTCTGGAACTGTATACTGTGATTGGCAAGTGCTGACATGAGGATTTACTTGTGCTATCTCAGGTTCAAAGCTTAGTGCTCAACTTGATGTGGCTTAACCATGAGAGCATTATACTGAAACATGAACACCAACCTTCTAAACCGAGCTTTAGTCCCAAAGCATCATTCATTCTAAACAGCAAAAATTTAGAAACAGACATTTCTGGTCACTAATTCTTCACTAATTCTTCTCCTGGGAGTTCACAGTTAAACCCATGCTAGGGTAGGAGCAATGGTGGTATAGCAATCACATCCATGAGATTTTTTGAAGGTCTTAAATCTATTCAGTAACACTGTAAACAGTCTTTTTTTCAGTTAAAAAAAAAAAAAAAAAAAAAAGCCGAATCAGAAAACAGTCATCTGCAGCATGGTGAAAATAAAGGAAAAGGCCAAGGAGAAGGCTTACTGACAAATGTTGGGAGCATTTCACCAAAAACATTATTAGGACCTAAAACACAACAGAAAAGTGAAAGATGAACAGCTATATGCCTGCATCATTTAAGTTAAAGTGAATATTTACCTCAACAAATAACATAAATATCTACTGTGGTTGCTGAGAAATAGGATCTTTGATGTAATCAGATTGCCTCTCAGTCAGTTTGGGGTTTTTTTAACTGGGATTCTTCATGTAAATGTTCTCTGTCTTTGAAATTTCTATTTGCAACCTTGTATGAACTCCCCCGGTACATTTAAAGAAGTAATTTTTAAATTACTTCTTGAAAATACCTTGTGTGTACTACAGTTAACTGAGTTGGGCCATAACTAGAGTTTAATGAGTGTTTATGCCATTTAAATTTAGAATTTTCAGGAGTTTGAAAACAAAGCTCAATTTCTTCATAGGGAAAAATAATTACTATTGTGTTACAAAGTACAGGTAGTTAAGTACTAAAGCAGATCAAAAGGTTATGAAATCAACCGTTATAAAACGGTAGTGATAACTACAGGCAACTAGGAGAGAATATTGGAATGAAAAGGTGATAATCCAGCTTAAAAAGCCTGGAACAAAAACTGAGAATTGCAATTAATGAATAAAACAGAATTGAGGGAAAGGGGGAAGGGATAGCCATAAAAATCACATAAAATGAGTTTGTCATTTCCTCTAGTGACTGATGGGGACTCAGACAAAAAATGTTAGGTTTGATCTGTTTTGCTATACTTTTTCTTCTGAAAAACAAAAACAGAAATCCTGCTGACAGATTCAGGGCACACTTTGCAGCACTTAAAAGTGGTGATTGCTCTACTAATATTCCTTCCCATTTTGTTCTATTCAGCTATGACTTCTATGACCTCTGTCTACACCTTCCAAAAAAGGATTCCAGGACACCTAACACAGAAAAACAGTCCTAACCAAACCCTTTATATACAGTTATTAAAGAGCAGAACCACTAAAACTACCTCCAGATTACTTTTCTTGGTTTTTATACATTGTTATGCTGTATCAGTTTGCTCCTTCTTACTTCTTTGTCCTAAATTAACCGTTCCTATCTGTCACTTGTTTCTTATATGCTTCATTCACTTCTAAAATCTGGCATGATACCTCAATCATTCACTTTGACATCAGTAGTCCACAGTGGAAAGCTGCCAGCAATACTCTTATTATTTTGAGGTATTTCACTTCTTGTATCCTAAATTAAATATTTTGGGCTTCTTCATCAATTTGAAAGATTTGATACAAGGAAAGTCTACCAATATCTTCATGATACTTTTCTTTCTCTAACCAGAGGCCTGAAAGTCCCTTCTCCCCCATGCCCCAAAATAGAGTTCTTGTCTTCATTTCTATGAAACTATTTGGAAAAAAAAAACTTTAATTTTTCCACTTTTATTTGCCAGATGTTGACTGCTTCAAAACTTTCAGTGTTACTTTAATGACAAATTTGTCTCAGTTCACATTTTCCCCAAAAGACAGAACTCAGATATGTCTGTATTTGGTATGACCAAATTGAATGAATCATAGATGAAAACAAAGCTACTATTTTATCCTTACTATGTTTAGGTTTTCTCAGTTGTTAGTGGCTATGGAGAAGGTTATACTGATCCCAGACTGCATGATCTGCCATGAGTTTTTATTTGTAATTCTCAAGCTCCATGCAGCAAAGAGCACATGTTGTAGCTCGTCTGCACATTAGGAGTTCTGTAAGCTGAGCAGGTTTGTGCAGAGATCACCTCTGCAGAAGCTTGCATGGAACAGGAATGAAGGGTGACAGAACCCTGCTGTCCATGGCACGACAAAGAGCATTAGTGAACAGCAGCATTTCAACCACAGTGCCCTAACAAGGTATAATCTGTTTACAGCAGCAACTCAAAACCACTCAGATAGTGTGGCTATACTTTATAAAACCCATTCAGTTCCAAATAATACAATAGGGTATACAATAGTTAATATTTCATTTCAATTAATTATATTAGTATTTTCCTGCTGCATACAATTATAAACTTCAGTGACCTTAGTGCAGCTACCTTAGAATTCCATATATTCTGTAAGAACAGGCCTCATACACTAACTTCTATCATGTGTCAAAGCTAGTATAATTCATTCTTTTAGTCTGTATTGTAGAAATACTCTTCCTACCTATACTACAACATCTTATAACATAATGAAGAATTTAGGGTTTTTCTCCCTACCCAAAGTGAGCAAAAATATGGAAATAAAACTTGACAGTCTGCAATGGTTGCATTTTCAAGTTGGAGTTTGTCTTGCACAAGAGATGGTTCCCCAAGGTACAGTGCAATATAAAACCAGCTCCTTACATGTACCTGCATGTTTGAAAAAACTTTACTAAGACATTGTGGCTTAGTGTATAATATAAAGGATGTGCATTTTCAGTGTTAAGTGTATTTTTCCTAGAAATTTCAGTCAATAGCTTGATGTATTTTTAATTTCAAATAATGCCTTCTCCACAAAAGCAGATAAATATGTCAGATTCGTAGGAGGAGGGTTTTTCTCCAAGAAGTTTTCCTTCTGCTAAACTATCTTTTTAAAGTCCTTCTTCTGCCTGGAGCTGGATGTGGCTGGGAAAAGAAAAAAACTGAATAAGAAAAAAAAAAAAATTTGTTTGTTGGGCTTTAGTGCTGTACCACAACAAAACAAATGAGTAAAAATATATTTTAAAATTCCAGTTCATCATATACAAACATGTTCAGAATTTGATCCATTGTCTTACCATCTATTTCCTTCCGGCTCTTCCATAAGTCAAAGCCTGACTAAAAGTTTCAGATTAAGTTTATATGACAGGCATGATCTTTGTGTTGTTACAACATGATCCAAAAATACAAAGTAAAATCTAAGGTTTTGGAGTTTCCCCCATCGTGTCTGTTTGGACTGTTTGTGTTCTGCTGTCCCAGTCATTATCTTTTGCTTGAGATTTCTCTCTCTCCTCTGATTCCTTAGACATTTCATAGCTGCTGGTTAGATGCTATTACCATGTGACATATTCAACCTTTAAAACAAATGATTTACTGTGAAAGTTGAAAACTGTTAGAATGATGAATTTGAATGTTTATCACTGAGTTCTTCAGGCCTAAAAATACTGTCAAACTCTAAACCAAACAAGTATAATAAAATTACCCTTCTTTCCAAGGTCTCAGAAGGTGGATGGTAGGGTTTTTCTGGCTCTTTGCTTCCTGCTGTGTAGCCTGTCTGGAGGTGCTGTTTGCAAAGCAGCATTTTCAGCTTTTGAGTGACAGACACATTTGAAATTAGCAGCAGATGAGCGCTGTGCTGCTACCTGCCATTGCCACGCACGTTTGTGTGGGAAGGAACGTCACAGCACCTACAGCTGGGGACCAAGGCATGGGAGGAGAGGGACAAGGGAGAAAAGGGAGAAGGGAAAAAAGAGGGA
>VZSE01014421.1:0-15538 GCA_013398275.1 Promerops cafer | reverse complement strand
AGAAGTCTCCGCAGCCCAGCGCCCCCGGGCCTGCCCCACCAGGTGCCCCCCGCACCCAGTGCAAGCCACTCCTTGCCTGCCACCAGCAGCTCCTTCGCTGGTCTTGGGCGCCACTACTCTTGCAGCGCCCTTGCCACGGCCACCGCACTGGGTCTCAGCCGCGCACCCCACCGTGTGGGGGGCGAAGAAGCTCTTACACAGCCAGGAGCCCTCGCCTCTCAGCGGCCTGCAATGTCCTGCGCTGCCACTGGGCAAGTGACCCTCGCGGTCCGCAGCCCGCTTTAAGTTTCCGACTGCGCGCAAACTGCCAAACAGCTGCAGCCGCTGGCAGCCTCCTCGCTGCCTGAAGCCCTCCAGCGCCTCTGGGGGCCGCCACCTAACGTGGTGCGCTGGTCCTACGGCTTTATGCTGGTGGGTTTTATAGGGGTGCCACTGCAGTTCCACGTCCCGGTCTGGGGACACCCGTACCGCCTGGCCAGTCCCCAGCCGCCAGCAGCGCCACGTGCAGTCTCGGCCAGCACACTGGGCTCCCACCGCCCCTGCTCCTCTCTGTGTCTCTCACTTGGGAGACTCCGCGCAGTCCCCTGCTTGTGGCCCCCCTTGCCCGGGAAACTCCACACCACTGGGCGAGCACCGGGCAGCGGCAGCACCCCCTCTTCAGCCTCGGCTGGCAAGCTCTGGAAGCCACCGCTCTGTCAGTGCACCAGAAGCTCAACATGCTGAGCGCTGTGCGCCCCACCGCTCCACGTGGAGCAGCCACACGGCCTCCTGCTGCGCCGGCAGCCCCGCAGCTCTGGGCTCTGCCAAAAGCCACTGCGCCAGGCGCCCCTGGGCCACCACCACCCATGCAGGCCCGCGCAGTCTCTGGCTCGGAGACCCCACGCAACTGGACCTGCTTTGCTGAGCGCCCCTTTTTACTCGGCGAATGCCACTCCTCACTTGCTGCCAGCAGCTTCTTCACTGCTTTTTGAGTGCTACCACTTACGCAGCGCCCCGCCACGGCCAGTGCACTGGCTCTCCGCCACCCCTCTCGGTGCCACAGCTCCACGCTGGCGAATACAGTAGGGAAGCCGGCGCAGCTGGCGCTCCCTGGCTAGCTCTGCCCCTGGCACTCCGAGCCGCCGTGCCCCCGTCTGCTGGGGCAGCGACCATCGGGAGTTACGACACCCAGTCTCTGCTGGTCGCCACTTGCACAGACCAGCCCCCGTCCATGGTTCCTGCTCAGGAAACCCTGCACACTCTGCTCTTTCCGAGCGGCCCTCCCGCTGTCGGCGCTGCGGAACCGGGCACTCTGGCATTGGGTCAGCCCCACTGGGCTCCATTGTTCAGCGTTCCTAAATCGCTGCGGTCAGGCAAGCCCACTGCATTGGATCTTTACTGCACTTGGAGCTAACGAACAGTGTTTCTGCCTCTTGCCAGCTACGGATCTCCCGCCTGGGAGACCCGGTCTGGCCCTTTGTTCGCGGCACCCCCTGCCTGGGAAATCCCTGCACTACTGGGTTAGCACTGGATAGCGGCAGCACCCCCTCCCCAGCCTCGGCTGGCAAGCTCTGGAAGTTATTGCGCTGATGGCATACCAGAAGCTTACCCCGGTGAGTGCCGTGCTTTCTACTTCTCCACGTGTAGTAGCCACGTGGCCCCTTTGTGCCGCCTGGTTGGAAAAGCCACTGCTAGCGCAGTGGCTCTGCCAATGGGCGACTCTTGCCGCAAAACCCGCGAACCCCTGATTCGGCGTCTCCCGAGACTCCTGAGTCTCTGTAAAATCCCTCCATCTCACGCGTCCTGCCAGCCAAGGGGCCCCGTCTAGGGGTCCCTGCTTTCCTCTGCCATGTGTCTCGAACACGCGTCTCGTCCTTTAGTTCAGCGTCTACCGACACTCTCGCATTTTTGCAAATCTCTCCATCTCACGCTTCCTGCTGGCCACGGGGCCCTGTTCAGGGGTCCCCGCTTTCCTCAATCTCACACATCCCGCCTTGACTTCCAACCATCCACTGCCCTTATAGCTCCAACAGACCCCGGACGGATCCCATGTATTACTAGTTTGAAGCTAACGTTCATACACTCGGATTACGGAAAAATAATCAGGCCTAAAATAACCATGAGGATCCTCTAAGTTTCATATTTAAGCACACTCATGCTCATAAGCAAGTACACTCAAACACAGAAGCAACTACCTCACTCACACTTCAAGCATACTCTCTACTCTCACATGCACTTTATACTCACAATCCTCTAGGTCTGCAGTTTTCAGGGGCTTTTTCTCTCCTTCCCCCTCTTCTTTTTCATTATTTGGTCCTCTGCTGTCTTCGGGATTTCAACCTGTGACCACGGATTGTCCCGGGAGATTCCGATAGACTGCCGAAATTGCAGCAGTGTGCCCTGTCTCTCAAAAACTCCCAGGGCCATGGAGGAGAGGTGTAGATCCTGGCACGAGCCCCCATTTGTGAGAAATGATGCTCACTTTTAAAATTTTAAAGGTTTATTACAACAAAGGACTAAATAAGGGAAAAGTTCAGCGCTGGGAGCCTCCGTGCCAGCCTCCATGCAAGCCACGTGCTCGGCTACAAAATGGATGTTCTGCCTTTTATATCTTTAGCCCCTCCCCAGGTCTTGTCACTCGACTCTTCTTTCACTGTTCAGTGGTGGAGATCACCTTCTTACATCTTGATTGGCGGTCTGGAGTTGCCAAAGTGACAAGCTGGCCATCTCAAATGTCCTTGTTACTAAGAGCATCCCGTAATAACAATTTATGGGTGAGGGGAGATATAATTATCATTTACAAAACTTCTCTTAACATACACATAATATTCACCCCTTAATTGTGAGAGCCAACTATCATATTACTCATCTATAATAGCATCTGTCAATTATGATGAATTTCCGATGAAAGCTTAAGAGCAAATTTTGAATATTGAGTCAGTCTTTTACCTCTGTTAGCATTTTGATATCAGCTGGCCATACTTTCAGAGTTCAAGAACAATAAAATTAATATCTGAATATATTGTTGCATCAGTTTGTCACAAGTAGCGAGCAAATACTTGGGGTATCATTCTTTTGGAAGACTATAAAGCCAATTGAATACATAACTGGGCTTGAGCAAAAATTACAAAATCATTTGGGAAAAAATATATCTTCCTGTTTCACAAGAATATTGGCTTGTGCTTAGTGGAATACCATTTTTAAAAAGTTTTCTAATCAGATAGTAGAAACCCTTCATGATCTTTCCAGTTTTGGGGTGGGTGAACATGATGTTCCAGAAGAAAATATACTTTGTTAGAACTTGGAGACTTGAATTCTTATAATAGAGAGCATATGTTCTCCATGTCTCAAAGACAAACATTTTTCAGATTGAACATGGGGTTCTTGATTTCCCTATGAGTAGACAATAGTTGAAGGTATAAAATTTTGTTAAGTAATGAGTAGTAGCATTCTCCTGGACTGTCTAAAAAGAGGGGTGACAGGTTGTATGTGTATAAGCAGGATAAATTACTTTAAAAATAACAAACCCAGTCCTTATTGTATGCACTTACCTGATTTAAAATGGAAAGGGGGCTGTGTCCTTACTGAAATGAGTCTGGTCTGAAATGTAGACTAAATTCGAGAATATAATCCTTTGGTTTTTTTGTTTGCTAAGTTTTCATCTGTTCTTTTTCTCTCTTAGTGTATGTACATATAAAAGAATCTCTTTAAAAGACAAGTTTTCTCCCTCCTTCCATTCTTTCTGCTCCCATCAGTCTAACTCTGCCAAGTTGCTTAAGAGGTTATCATTTAAAAAGCAAACATATTATATGCCCTAAAATTAGACCTGAAAATTAAAAGCTTTCTTAAAAATTAGCTTCATTAAATATAAATTTTCATGAGAATATTTTATCAATTTCAGCTACATAATACTGGATTAGGATAAGCTTATTCTGAAATAACGGCCTATATACTCATTTATTAATTCACCTTCTCTCATATCATCCCTATTACTATTTTTCTTAGTTTGAACACACCTTAACATCATTCATTCATAACCACACATTGGTAAGATGGCCAGTCTGAAAAATTATTCCTGTTAATCACATTCACAATATATGAACTATTTGTAAACACTGAAAATGAAATAAATTTAATTGTTTTCTTTGTTTCAAATTAGGCTCATGCACAGTTAGTTCGAGAAGTCGATGTAGAGAAGGTGTCAACTTTTGAGAACCCCTATGTAGATGCACTGAGAAGTTTATGGAATGACCCTGGAATCCAGGAATGTTATGATAGACGACGAGAATATCAGTTGTCAGATTCAACAAAATAGTAAGTATCCACTGGTTACAAACAACTGTATCTTATTTTCTGTTCTTTCTAACAAATTAATTCTTACTTCTTATCTTTGTATACTATATTTTTGTGTACTTACATGTACAGATTTTTTGTGCCTGTGTACAGGTATGTGTGTGCATACATATTCAGCAAAAACCTGCACTTAATAATGTGAATGTAAAGGCTACTCTAAGGAAGGTAGTGTATCTAGTTTAGTATTATGTGTGTGTTTGTTTCTCAAAACATAAGCCTATGATAATTTGAAATCTTACATTATTACTAGAAAAGTGCAATCAAAGGTAGACCTCTATGCAATTCATAAAAATTGCAATGCCCTTGAACATCTGTTTTCCCAGTTTAAAATAGCAATAGAATTTAACATTGGACCCTGAGCATTGTCTAAATGTCATCTCCAAGAAATTCAGTAGCTCTGAGTAACATACTACAGAGATCTGGTAAAATTTTTCATCTGGTAAAAAATAAAAAAAAGAGTGGTGGCAGAGGAGGATGACTTTTTGGTATTGCCCACTAGAAAAAGAGCATACTTGGGTATTAAAGTTGTAGCAAAAACTTCCATGGTCTCCACTTGAACTTTTAGATTACCCATGGAAATCAGTCATAATATATTGTTCTAGTCTCCATGTCAGGTTGGCATGAAAGGCATCCTCTCATTGAGGAAAACACAGAAGAAACTGAAAGGCACCATGAAGGTTAAGTCAATGGAACATGGCCATACACATAACAAAATTCTGGAGTGAGATTTATCTGCACAGTAGCCTGAGGGTCCTTATCTAGCACAATCCTTTTTACATGACTGAGTCAAGAAAAACTTTAAAATATCTTGCTGATACAGTTTAGACAGCTAGAGAGCTACTAGTGCGTGAATCAGGTCTGCTGAGATTGGCTCCAATGCTCTGTAATTACCATACCACATTCTGCTTCTGCCTTATCAGCCTCTCATACAGGTTGTTCTATGCAATATGCTGTCCCACAGAGCTGGTTACCTTTACAGTCTATCACTTTTATTACTTATATATGCATATTTTGGTGCACAATGGTTCAAAGTATAGTAAAATCTCTCTTGTATTGCATGGATTCTCAGTGTCCCCAAATATACAATATTGTGGTTTATTTTTCAATGGTAAGAAAGCTAAAAATCATAGGAAATTACATATAAGTGAAAATTTTAGCATACGTAAGTAGGAAAAGAACATTTTAGAGACAAATTAAGCTAACTATACTTTCTGATTGTTTTAATTTTGAAATGAACCGCAAACATAAGTAGAAGGTGAAACAGAGCTTTTCTTATACTTTGAATTTCTTATATTTGTATGTCCTAACTGATTCCATGATAGATATAATACTGATTTCAAAACTGAAATTAATGCACATATTTTAATGGTTGCCTTAGAATAATACAATAAAATTAATAAGTCTCCAAAGTAGGGAATAGGCATGTGATGTCACTTCAGATCAAATTGTACTGAATCTTAGTTTTGACCTAGTTCTAATGAAATCATCGCCATAGTAGATCTTTTGAGTAGTGTTAAAATAGTACAGCTCATGAATGAGCTATAGAAACATAATTTTCATACATTTTCTTGCAGAAGGGAAATATACTAGTTGATTGGTAATTTTTTAAAGCTCAGCATATGTAACCATTTAACAACATGATTTATTGAGGCTTTTGTATATTTTAATTATAAAATGTTAGAGTTCATTTTGTGGTCTGCAAAAATTGTTTTAGAACAAGTAATAAAACATTAGAATTATGAAGCACTATATATGAGTCTTTACCTGAGCTTCTCTTATATTTATGCTTGCAAATAGTTTCTTTACATATGTAAGTCCAGGAAAAGCAATTAGCAGAAACCAAAGAAGCATTATTTAAAAATACAGTCCACATGTCACCAAACTGGGTGAAAGAAACATCCAAACTTATCCTTTTATGCGAATAAGCAGACACTTCTTTATTCAGGGCACCGGGGACACTTAACAGACAAACCCCATCCATTTTATATACTTTTTCTGCTGAATCAGAGTTCTATAAGTTCTTTTGCATACTATGCATACCATGCCAGCTCTTAAATTTAACCTTTACATTGATTGGTTCCAATAGTTAATAACTTCATCAATATTCTTATCCTAAAACAATCACTGGTCATCTCTACTGAGGTCTACTGATTGGAATCCTTAATATTAAAATCAAGATGGGAAGAGTAGTGGGTTTCCAAGCATCATAACTGGTGACCATGACAGTCTCCATAGCTTCTTGGCTGAAACAAGGGTCCAGTAACTTCTTGGCGAGATTTCTGTGGTTACACATTCCAAACACAGCACTCCTAATATTTCTATACCTTATACTTCACAATTTTCTACTTATAATCATAGCTAACCCTTTAATATTATTTAATTGATTATTTGATCAAAATATTCATAGCACACATGTTTAGGGATAAAACATTATCCTTGTTTTAGCCAGGACAGGGTTAGGTTTTGCAGTAGCTGGGAGGGGGCGTGGCCAGGGCCCGGAGGTTATTCTATACTGTCTCACATAATTGCTAGGGGTAGGGGAAGGGGCTCCCTTCTGAGGAGAAGGGATTCCTTTTGGTTGAGCAAGTGTGGCAGACAGGGCAGTCAGGATGGGGTAGCAGTCACATCGGGTTGGGCTCTGTAGTGAGCATTTTTGCATGTGAATTACTCTTTCATACACTTTTGTTGTTAATACTGTTGCTGTTTATTTTCTTGTCTCATTGCCGTTTCCAGTAAATTGTTCTTATCTCAATCTGTGATCTTTGCCATTTGTGCCTCCAGTTCTCCTTTCTGGCCACCTGTGGGGGAGGAAAAGGGGGATGGGGAGCGAGTAAACAGCAGTGGGGTTTGGAGAATCTTGGTGGGAGAACTAAATTGGGGAGTACCATTCCTAAACCATGACAAACATCTAAACAAAATTTGCCAGCTTTAAGTCCAAATGTCACAAAGCAGAAAAAAATGAAATTTATTACTGGAATTGACAAAGCACTTAAAAGGAAGTAAGCATCCAGTGCTTACTGACTTGGTGAGATTTCAGTAATTTCATCTGACTTGATATATAAAACTGGAAAAATAGTTTGTTGGCCACCAGCTCTCTTGTATATGTTTTGAAACATGTCAATCTCATTCTTCTTCTTCCTTCATCCCTTGCATGAATCTCTCTTGTAGTCCTGTCAGGTTTTTTGCTCCAGCATTTTTACAATAGTGGCATTTTTAATCTGTTCAGTGTTGCTTTTTTCCCCCCTCACCATTAGTACATGTTGCCTTTCTAAATCTCTTTCCCTGTATTTTCTGTTTCTGTTGTTTCTAAATTCTGTTGCTAGCTTCTAATATATCCTGTAAATTTCTATACTTTCACTTTCTGTGCTCTTATGAGCTGTTTAATCATTCTTAGCAACACTTTTGAAGTTTTCTATCCACTGCTAGTACACTGCAAGAAGACATCTGATAGATGTGCATTTGCCAGAAGGGGTGAGAGGAATGTCTAAGAAAGTAAGTTTCCTGAAAGGTGGGACTTGATTTGAACCTCTTGGTAGCTCGGCAAATGGATTCCATATTTTCCCCTTACCACTGGGTGCACCAATGGTTGTATGTTCATATTGTTTTCTAAGTAATTTCTAGACTTGTATCTGCACTAAAGTCAAGAGCACAACTTATAAAAAGGTATTATTCACTTTCCACATACATTGCTGGGTGACTTACCCACTTATTTACCATAAAACCACTTCCATTTATGACTTCAAAGATACCATTCGCAGTGTGAGACATGTAAACCAACACCACAGTGTGGATAGCCTGAAATAATAGCTGGGTGAGATTAGATATTTTTCTGTATATAAACTCTACAGACCTAAACCCAAATAGAAACAAGTTGCTAGTCAACAGTTTGATTATATCATGTTTTTTCAAAGTCTAAAGGTAAGAGAAACAACAGTTTTGCCAAGAAGATACACTTGTTAGAAGTATCATCTCATGTTTGTGTTACAACTTGCAGAATTTGTGAAGACTCATCACCATAGGAAACTTTTAAAATGTAACTGGAAAAATTGCCATAACCTTGCTAAGAAACTTCACTTTCACTACCCCATTAGATAGATGAGTTATGGCATTGTGTACCTCCAACCAAGGGTTTTCTAGTTGTTACCCAAGCACTGAGGATATTAGTTTAGCTTCTCTTCCTTGTGTTTTATTACATTTTGGATAATTAAATATTATTCCCCCTCAAGTTCTTATCCCACTTTATCTATGCCAGTCAGTATTTAATGCTTTTTTTTTAGTTATACATACGTGGTTATTCTATCATGCAGTAGACATACTAAATCTAAAAGGAAGTTTTGAACAAAGGCATGGAATTTGCTGTGTAATGGTGCTTCCTGTAGAAAAACTGGAGATTAAGCAGTTGAACTAGGGGAATTCAGAAAGGCAAGTGAGATTGCATTAAACAGTATACAGGATGCATTTCTCTCAAGAGTTTTTTTTAAATGCAGTATTGAATGTGCTTTTCATATCTTTATAATTTTTAACCCCATTTCCCATTTAGAAGTTTTGAAAAAATTGCACAACTGTTTTTTGATTTGATGACTTTAGTTTTTTAGCTGCCTCCTAATTTTGGTTTTGAGCCATGTAGAAATTATAAATTCAGAGAAGTAATTAGGTAGGATTTGGATGGGATAAGAATAAAAAGAACACAGTGCATCTTTCTTCTACACCTACTAATCTTAGCTTTACTACATTTATTTTACTTTAGACTAAGATTAGATAATTCTGGAAACTGGTAAACATGCCTCAACTTTTTGCAAGTGGTAAAGAGGCTCAGAGATGGAAACATCCACAGAGGTTCTGAAAATGCAACCAGTACTTTACATTTAGCTTTGCTCACAGCTTGTGTTACTATAGTGGAAATTGATTCCATTTACTGTACTGGGTGTTCCCAAAGAGGATGCTTGTCTCATTCTGGCAACTCTGATGTAGGAAAAAATCTTGCTACAACTACTTTGACATTTTGCTTATGTGGAATTTGGGGACAATAAAGTTATATGTATTTTTCAAAAGTGCATAAAAACCCCCTTACCTTTCAGAGCTTATTGTTTTCTAGCACATGGTCAAAATTACTGCTTGTTTTGGGTAGTCTCATCAATCAGTACAGTTTTTAGCAAAAAGAAAACTAACAGAACTCCCCCACCAAACCCCAACAATAACTCAGTAAGGGTAGCTCCATCCAATTTCAGAAGAAACAAGTCCCAAAGAACAGAAATATAATAAATGGAATTAACCAAAGCTTATGACTTAAAGCTACTTAATCAGATTATTTTGTAATTTTTTAACTTGAACTGTCAGTATGACAGGTAGTTGTAGAGAGCAATAAGGTCTCCCCTGAGCCTCCTTTTCTCCAGACTAAAAAACCCTAGTTCCCTCAGCTGCTTCTCATAAGACTTGCGCTCTAGGTCCTTCAGTTGGCCTTGGCCCATCGATCCAGTCTGCCCAGATTCCTCTGTAGAGCCTTTCTACCCTCAAGCAGATCAACACTCCCACCCAATTTGGTGTCATCTGCAAACATACTGAGGGTGCACCCAATTCCCTTATCCAGACCACTGATAAAGATATTAAACATGACTGGTCCCAGTACTGAGCCCTGGGCAACACCACTTGTGACCAACTTCCAACTGGGTTTAACTCCATTCACCACAACTCTTTNGGTAAGAGAAACAACAGTTTTGCCAAGAAGATACACTTGTTAGAAGTATCATCTCATGTTTGTGTTACAACTTGCAGAATTTGTGAAGACTCATCACCATAGGAAACTTTTAAAATGTAACTGGAAAAATTGCCATAACCTTGCTAAGAAACTTCACTTTCACTACCCCATTAGATAGATGAGTTATGGCATTGTGTACCTCCAACCAAGGGTTTTCTAGTTGTTACCCAAGCACTGAGGATATTAGTTTAGCTTCTCTTCCTTGTGTTTTATTACATTTTGGATAATTAAATATTATTCCCCCTCAAGTTCTTATCCCACTTTATCTATGCCAGTCAGTATTTAATGCTTTTTTTTTAGTTATACATACGTGGTTATTCTATCATGCAGTAGACATACTAAATCTAAAAGGAAGTTTTGAACAAAGGCATGGAATTTGCTGTGTAATGGTGCTTCCTGTAGAAAAACTGGAGATTAAGCAGTTGAACTAGGGGAATTCAGAAAGGCAAGTGAGATTGCATTAAACAGTATACAGGATGCATTTCTCTCAAGAGTTTTTTTTAAATGCAGTATTGAATGTGCTTTTCATATCTTTATAATTTTTAACCCCATTTCCCATTTAGAAGTTTTGAAAAAATTGCACAACTGTTTTTTGATTTGATGACTTTAGTTTTTTAGCTGCCTCCTAATTTTGGTTTTGAGCCATGTAGAAATTATAAATTCAGAGAAGTAATTAGGTAGGATTTGGATGGGATAAGAATAAAAAGAACACAGTGCATCTTTCTTCTACACCTACTAATCTTAGCTTTACTACATTTATTTTACTTTAGACTAAGATTAGATAATTCTGGAAACTGGTAAACATGCCTCAACTTTTTGCAAGTGGTAAAGAGGCTCAGAGATGGAAACATCCACAGAGGTTCTGAAAATGCAACCAGTACTTTACATTTAGCTTTGCTCACAGCTTGTGTTACTATAGTGGAAATTGATTCCATTTACTGTACTGGGTGTTCCCAAAGAGGATGCTTGTCTCATTCTGGCAACTCTGATGTAGGAAAAAATCTTGCTACAACTACTTTGACATTTTGCTTATGTGGAATTTGGGGACAATAAAGTTATATGTATTTTTCAAAAGTGCATAAAAACCCCCTTACCTTTCAGAGCTTATTGTTTTCTAGCACATGGTCAAAATTACTGCTTGTTTTGGGTAGTCTCATCAATCAGTACAGTTTTTAGCAAAAAGAAAACTAACAGAACTCCCCCACCAAACCCCAACAATAACTCAGTAAGGGTAGCTCCATCCAATTTCAGAAGAAACAAGTCCCAAAGAACAGAAATATAATAAATGGAATTAACCAAAGCTTATGACTTAAAGCTACTTAATCAGATTATTTTGTAATTTTTTAACTTGAACTGTCAGTATGACAGGTAGTTGTAGAGAGCAATAAGGTCTCCCCTGAGCCTCCTTTTCTCCAGACTAAAAAACCCTAGTTCCCTCAGCTGCTTCTCATAAGACTTGCGCTCTAGGTCCTTCAGTTGGCCTTGGCCCATCGATCCAGTCTGCCCAGATTCCTCTGTAGAGCCTTTCTACCCTCAAGCAGATCAACACTCCCACCCAATTTGGTGTCATCTGCAAACATACTGAGGGTGCACCCAATTCCCTTATCCAGACCACTGATAAAGATATTAAACATGACTGGTCCCAGTACTGAGCCCTGGGCAACACCACTTGTGACCAACTTCCAACTGGGTTTAACTCCATTCACCACAACTCTTTGAGTCCAGTCTCTCAGCCAGTTTTTTACTCAGTGAAGAGTATACCCATCCAAGCCATGAGCAGCCAGTTTCTCCAAGACAATGATGTGAGCAATGATGTCGAAGGGTTTACTAAAATCTAGGTGGACAATATCCACAGCCTTTCCTTACTGTTCTTAGGTGTCTCCATGGTTTCTAATGCACTGACAACCCTTGCGTCTTTGCTACTGCATG
This sequence comes from Promerops cafer, assembly GCA_013398275.1. NCBI lineage: Eukaryota > Metazoa > Chordata > Aves > Passeriformes > Nectariniidae > Promerops > Promerops cafer. Next base: position 3,522 of record VZSE01014421.1, on the reverse strand, counting down.
GATCTCCATNCTAGGTGGACAATATCCACAGCCTTTCCTTACTGTTCTTAGGTGTCTCCATGGTTTCTAATGCACTGACAACCCTTGCGTCTTTGCTACTGCATGGATCTCCATCCCCTACCTCCACTGAAATGTCTAAGGTTCTGTGCACATTAATACAGGGACATTTCAAATGTACTCCAGAGTACTCAACATATAGTGGAGCAGACTGAAGGACCTCACTAGCACACTGTCCCTCAAACACTGGAATGCTGATTCCAGGCTTATCTATAGCAAGCCTGGTTTTATCCCTTTACCTCTTCAAATCTAGTTTAAAGCTCTTACAAGGAGCCCTGCTAACTCTTGCACAAATATCCTTTTTCCCTTTTGAGAAAGATGTATCCCATTTGACACCAGCAGGCCTAGAGTCAGATGGACTGACCTGTGATTAAAAACCCAAAATTCATCAGTCACAAAGCCAGGTATCGATCAGCTGGCTCTTCCTGTTTCTTTCCTCATCATTCCCTGCAACTGGAAGGACAAAGGAAAACACAGGACCTTTCATTCCCCACAAAAGAGAGTCTGCTATGAAGTAACCTGCCTCTTTTTCTTTATGTAAGTGGTTTGGATATGGTGCATAGGCCGACTTAATCTTGACACCTCCAACATAGATGGACCATCATCCTCATCATTGTTTGGTTCCACTTGCAGACCCTCATACCTATTGTACAAGGACACCTGGGAAGGTGAGGTAGTCACAGAGATGCTCCTGCTGTGTCAGTCAGGCACTTGTTGCCACCACCCCCATCCCTTTAGTCACTGCATTCTGCCAGATGGAGAGAGCATAGGGAATCCTCCATATCATGTGTCCTGTCTGCCAGACAAGACTATTCCAGGGAAGGTAGGGTACAGTTCCAGTAGTCAGTCCTCCTTAGACTCCCTGATGCTGCTTAACCTACTTACCTCCTCCCTGTAATCTCCTGAACAAACATTCTGTTAAATCGTAAACCTAATTTCTTGGGTTTTCTCCCTTCTTTCTTCCCCTGTACTCCCACTCCTCATACAGATTAAGAAAAGGTCTAATTGCTGACTGTGTTGTAACAAGTCATCTTTACTAGTCTTAGATTAACCCTTTTATTAGTGTGAATAATCAGCTCTATCTCAACAAATTTATGTGCAGAGATTTTTCTTGGAGGCTTTCTAGTGAGGTGCCAGTCACATTCCTTCTCCTAAGCAGTGCATTTCAGAGGCAGTATATCCCCCAAGAATTTCTCCTGTGTTCATAAGGACTTCCAGCAGAATTTCATCTAAGCATGGGGTTTATTAACATGCCAGTAATATTAATTTAGTATCTTGCTCCACCAGATATCCTGAGTTTGGGAAGACATACTGGGCAGCATTCCTAAATGAAACAATCTTATTCTTGGCCTTGGAAAGGAAAAGGAGTCTTAGAAATAGATGAAGGCTATAGCTATCTACCTTTGCCCATCCCTTAGTGCCTTCTCTTGATTAATTGGACTATATACTAAATTGAGTTGAGAGTTAGAGAAATTCATAGAATCATAGAATGATTTGGATTGGAAGAGACATGTAAAGATCATCTGGTTCCACTGCCCTGGGAGCTGGGTATCCTAAGGACAACTGGTTTTGGTATTAAAGACTGAGGCAAAGAAGGCATTAAGTACCTCTGCCTTTTCCTCATCCCCTGACACTATGCTATTATCTGCATCCAGCAAAGGATGGAGACTCTCCTTAGCCATAAAGATGGTATCCCTTCCCTGAAGTGTATCAACTACACCATTGAACATGATGTCATCTGCAAACCTGCTGAGAGTGCACTCAATCCCACTATGTCATTAATAAAGGTATTGAACACTAAAGGTCCCAATATGGACCCCTGAGGGACACCACTTATTACAGGTCTCCATTTGGACATTGACCCACTGCCCTTTGTGAAACTATGTTAGCTCTCTCTAATCACCTTTCTGTCTTCCATGTTTTTTGACACATCTTCCAGGATGATCTCTTCCATGATCTTCCTGGGCACAGAGATGAGGCTAACTGGTTGGCAATTCATCTGATTGAATTCATCCCGAGAAAATGCTAATATATCATGTGACTATTTCCAACAGAAATGTGACCTCAAAGATACTGAAAAATAGAAATACATGGATGGAGGTGGGTGTTTGTTTGGAGTGCCTGCCCCATGTTTGTTTATGTTGAAAATATTTCAAAAGTTCATTTATTGAAAGTAAATTCAGATATGTTTCGATGGCCAGTCTTCATTAGGTGGCATAGTTCGGGATTTTAATTAAAGCTGTCAGGAAAAGGAATCCCCAAACAGCAGAGGTTTATGTCCAAAAAGGAGACAGAGGAGTCCTGTAACTTTATTCGAACAAAGGGAGAGGCCATGGAGCATTTCCCCTGGGGTCTTTCAAATTGTTAGAGGACACAGCCTCCTTTTTGTCCTAATTTCCTGGCCTTATTTCCCTCTCTCTTTCCCCACTGGCTGAGGTACTTGAGAGGTACAGACTTCCCAAAACACCTAAGACCCCCTTCTAATGTATACCCCCCACCTTTTTCTTTTCCTTGTGTCAATCAGTGGAATTCTCATGGAATTTATGGTTCTTCCCATTGTTTCTTTCATCTCTTTGTATCTAGCTTTATTTACCTGCAGACCCACAGTTTGTTTGTAAAGACAAACCTCTCGCATTCCTTTCAGTCCCTCCTCTTTTATTTTCTCAATAATTGTCTTTACAAACTTTAGTTATCATTGACTTAATTTTCTGTTCCTGGGTCTTTTTTGGTTTTGCAATTATTTGCAGTGTCATCAATTTTCTGTCCTTTTTTAGCCATTTCTGGATCTGTAGGCATAGCTACTACCTGCATCCCTTTAAACACATGTTGAATAAGTTGCACTAGGCAAGGGATCATACATGGTAAAAAGATGAGAGTTGCTAGAGCACATAAAAGGAAAAAAGAATTTGTTTAACCCATAGTCCACCAGGTAACGACAAAAATGTGTCCCATTCCCATCCTTTCCACGTTTGGACCGGTACATGAGCTAACTTTCTTACTCCCTTTGTTATTTGTTTCACCACTTTTTCATTGTCAGCTATTTGCAAACAGCACTTTGAGTAATTAAATTTTCCACACACTCCCCCTTCTTCTGTTAATGGATAATCTAATACCATCCGGTATTGAAATATTGCATTTATCATNAATATTGCATTTCTCATCTGAGTAGATTGGTCAGCAAGAAGGTCAAGAGCTGTAGCTGTCTGGTTCATTATTACTTCAAAGACAGCTTGTAACCTAATTATCTCATTTAAATTATAGATGGGTTCTCTGGCACCTGATATTAATTCATTAGGATTCTATGTGGCTGGTCCATAGTGTTGTATGATTTGCTCAAGTGGCCATTAATCTTTTCCCCACTTTTGGGCATTCCCTCCAGCCAGGGATACATCAATTGACCTCTTTTTTCTAATTAGATTATCATATACCTTGGTTTCTAACAGATTTCCCTGAAGTTGTGGTAGC
>VZSE01014416.1:0-28951 GCA_013398275.1 Promerops cafer | reverse complement strand
AATTCCAGGATGGATTGGCTTGGAATCCTTCCTGGATCCCTGTGATCCCGAGGATTCTCCATAGGCTCTGTATTCCTGGCTAATCCCAGGAATTTGCTCCCTCAGGAATGGCTGGAGAGGGAAAACTCCGGGAAGAAGGAGCTGGAGGTCCCTGCCAGGGAGTGGAGTCATCCTGGGAGTTATCCAAGGATTTTTTCCTGCTTTTCCCTCTGGTTATGAATGGATTTGGAGAATTCCCTCTCAGCCACTTGGGATATGGGGAAATCCCATCAAATTCCATCCTTGGAAGTGTCCAAGGCCGGGCTTGGAGCACTCTGGGATAGTGGAAGTGTCCCTGCCCATGGAATGGGATCATCCTTAAGTCCCTTCCAAGCAATCCATTCTGGAATTCTGGGATTCTCCGACGCCTTCTCCACATTTTTCCCTCTGCTCATTTTTCCAGGAATCCCCAGGAGATCCCACACCCACCTGGTGGCATCCCAGTGCTGCCAGGAAAGCTGGAGCAGGGAAACATTCCGGAATGGTTTGGCTGGGAAAGGACCTTCAGGATGGTCCCATTCCATAGGCAGGGACTGCTCCCGTCCATCCTGCCTTTGGACACTTCCAGGGATGGAGATTCCCAACTTTTCTGCTCCAGTGGCTGCAGGAAGGACAAGATCCCCTCGGCTCTGGTTTTCCTAACATTTTTCCCAACATTTTTCCCGGTCTTTGCTCCCATTTTTTGGCCACTTCCTGCTTTGTTCCCGCTCCGCTCCAACCTCCCCATCCTGTTTTTCCATCCTCATTTCCCTGCAAATTCCCAGCCCTGCTCTTCTCCCGGGAATTCCAGCTCTGATCCCTGATCCAAACTCTGGGAGTCCTCTCTGGAGCTGTGAAAACCTTGGATCATTTGGATTTTTCTGTGCACCAGGAAGCGGAGCCGCTGCTCCGCCTTTCCCAGGAAAAGGGTGTGGGAGGATTTCGGCCTTTCCGCCTCATTCCCGATGGGTAAAACGCTGGATTTGGGAATCAGGGACCCGCTGGAATTCCCATCCCACAGCGCTGAGCCTTGGAATTGGGCTCCTTGAGCCAACAAAGCTCGTCAGAGGTGGGAAAAGTGGAGCTCAAAATCCAAGGAAAAACTTGGAGAGGACAAAAATAATCCTCAATTTTCCAGCTTTAGGAAAAGTGAATCCACACGGAGCCATGCCCGTGGACACGGAGTTATCCTTGGAAGTTCCAGCTCCTGGTTTGGGGGAGGAGCGGGGGTTGGGAAACCCGATCTCCCTCAGGAATTCCTGCCTCTGGAATGTCACCGGGCAGGTCCGGAGCGCTTTTGTTTGTTAATCCCTGCCTCAAAATCCCTCGGGATTCTGCTCCAGAGGGGGTTGGGCTCGCCAGGAGAATCCAGGACGTGATTCCCTTCATCCCAGAGGGGGGAAATCTCAGGGAAGGGGTTCAGGACAAGGAAAAGAATGGAAAAAAAGTCAGGATTAAATGTGGGAGCTGAGCTCGGGACAGGGTTTGGTTGGCACTTCCCGGGATCTGCTCCTGCTTGGACACGGACACGGAGCATCCCAGGGATCCCTTCCCATCGGGAATGTGCTCAGGAAAAGGAGGAAGGTTGGGAACTGCTGCATTTTGCTCCAAGCGGGAAAAGGGAAGACAGGGATTGAATCCACCTGGAAGCTGAGAGCAGCAGGATCCAGGCTGGGAAAATTCCAAAATTCCTGAGCTGGCTCCATCCTGAAGGTTCTGATCCATGTTTTCAGCCTTCCTCCCTCTGGAGCTGGAGGATGCTGTGGATTTTCCCTCAGGATGAAGCTGATCCATCCCTAGGGAAGGATCCGTGGAGCTTCCCGGGATCCCAAGTCTGGCTGGATCCTCCTGGAGAGGCTGTGGTTGATCCTGGATTTTCCCTGGGATCGGGATGAGCCTCCAGAGGTGACACCCTGCTCCTTCCAGCCCTTGGCTCTGCATTCCTTGGCTCTTCCCAGCGCTCTGCTCTTTTCCAGGAATCATTCCTGGGAATTCATCCACCCCACGGTGTTTTGGGCGTGGATTTTTTGGGTGCTCAGACTTCCAGCTGCCCATCCTCGGGGAGAATTCCTGGGAATGGGAGCAAGTCTGGAGCATCTTTCTGCTCCCAATGCTTGTGCTGGGACTGTGGGAATTCCAGGGAATTCCAGCAGTTATCCCGGGTGTTATCCCGTGGCCATCTCGGTGCTCCCAAGGTGCCTCCAGGGCTCCTTTTGGTTGAACCTCAAGGGTGGAAGTTGGGTTTGGATCCATCCCAACCTGGGGGAGCCGCAGAAAAACATGGGTGAGGTTTGTCCTTGTTCCAGCGTAGGTGTTCCCAGCAGGGCTGGGGTGGGAAGGGTTTGGAATATTGTCCAGCTCCAGCAGGATCCCACGCTCCGCATGGAATGTGGGCTTTGTCCCGGCTTGATTCATGGATATTGACATTCCCAGTGTCCACCTGGAAAAGCCCAGGTGCTTGGGAAAACCCTGTGGGAAAAGCGATGGGAATCCTGATGGATTTGGGATCTTCTCCAACTCTCCTGGAACAGCTGGATGTCTCCCAGTCCTGGCTCCAGAAGGGAGCACGTCCTGGAAAACCAACTGGCCTAGCAAGTTTGGAGTGGAGAGAGGTGGGAATTTTTGGGATTCCTTTCTTCTGGAGCCCCTCTGGGAGCAGGGTGGGCTTGGACATGCTCGGGAGCTTGGGCAGGAGCTGTTCCAGGGAAGAGCTTTTCCTCAGGGCAGGTTCTCCTGGATCTCTGCCTGTTCCTCCTTTGGTGCCTTGGGTGAGGAATCTGGGAATGTTGGCAGCACCTGCTGGAGTCAATCCCGAGGATCCCATGGAGCTGCTCCAGGGCTGGAGCCCCTCTGCTCTGGGAGAGTTTGGAATGTTCACCTGGAGTGGAGAAGGCTCCAGGGAGAGCTCAGAGCCCCTTGCAGGGCCTGGAGGGGCTCCAGGAGAGCTGGAGAGGGACTGGGGACAAGGCCTGGAGGGACAGGACACAGGGAATGGCTCCCACTGCCAGAGGGCAGGGCTGGATGGGATATTGGGAATTGGGAATTCCTGGCTGGGAGGGTGGGGAGGGGCTGGGATGGAATTCCCAGAGCAGCTGTGGCTGCCCCTGGATCCCTGGAAGTGTCCAAGGCCAGCTTGGAGCAGCCTGGGACAGTGGGAAGTGTCCCTGCCCATGGCAGGGGTGGGATGGGATTGTCCTTCAGATCCCTTCCAGCCCCGCCCATTCCAGGATGATTCCATGATCTCCATACATTTTTCCTGCTGTTCTGGAGGTGAAAGCCTCATCCTCAGGGAGCGGGATTGGGAAGTTGCTCCTGAAGCAGCTCCAAGTGACCTTTGGGAATAACGACAGGAGCAAGGAACCCGTGACACCGGAAGAAATCCCCGTTCCAGCTTTTCATGGCAAAGCCATTCCCGGTGCTCCTGTCGCAAGGATTTTGGCAGCCGGAAGGCTTGGAAAAATCCATGGAATTGTTTGTTCCGTAAAACCCTTGGGGCTGGAGCAGCGAAGCACAAGCCAAGCTCGGAGGGGCTTGGTTTCCATCGGGAACACTCTGGGCATTCCGCACATTCCCGGCGTGCCGGTGCCAAGGGCCTTCTCCCAAAAAAGCTGGGATCCCTCCTGCTTCCCCAGCCAGGAGCTCTGGGCCTGAGGGAAACATGGATTTGGGATATTCCCGACCCAAACCAGGGAATGTGCCACCCCTGGCAGTGTCCACTGCTTCCCTCTGGAATGCTGCACTCCCCAAATCCTCCCAATTCCTTTTTGGGAAGGAATTCCTGGCTGGGAGGGTGGGGAGGGGCTGGAATGGAATTCCCAGAGCAGCTGTGGCTGCCCCTGGATCCCTGGAAGTGTCCAAGGATGGGGCTTGGAGCACTCTGGAGTCATGCAAGGTGTCCCCTCCCATGGCCCTGATCCCAAGGGTCACTTCCATTCTGGAATTCCATAATTTACCTCAGCGAGGTCCTGGAACACATCCCGGTGTTCCCAGCACTCCCATGGAGTGGCTGAGACTCTTGGCCAGGACATTCCCGTGCTGGAGCAGGAATGGGATGGAGTGGGAAGGGTTGGATTTTCTGCCCATGCTCTGGTGACTTTCAAAGTTGGATTTTTGGTGTTTTCCATAAAAACCTGGTCCTCTGCTTCCCAACCTTCTCAGCTTCTCTTGGAGCGTTTATCCCAATTAATCCCATTAATGAGCTTCACCTCCCTCATTATCCCTGTGGGCTGAGCTGTTCCGTGGATCCCGTGGCCTCCAGAGTGTCCTGGAGGTGGGATGAGCTCCTGCAAGCTGGATTTTCCAGGACTGTGGCTTTGGGAATTCTTCTTGAGGCTTGCAGGGTTTGGCTCCAGTGAGGAGTCACTCATGGGAATGAGGGTGTCCAATTATAGCCCAAATTAGATGGGAATGTGGTGGAATTGTGGCTCTGTCCCAACTCCTGAGCTTTCCTGGAGGAGATGAAAAGGTGGTGTTTGGGTCCCTCATTCCCTCAGCTCCACCACCCATTTATTCCAGAACCGGGATTTGCTCCCTGATTTTAGCACTTCCAGAAATGCTTGGATAACCACCTTGTATCCTAAATAATCCTTTTTTTTTTCCCCTGTCTTGCCCTGAAAGAATTTTTTCCATGATTCTGGATCTTCCCTGGGGTTTCCATCCTGAGTATCCTGGTTTTTAGACCCAAAAGGTCGGAGCCAGATGGGAATTAGGTTCTTCTCCCCGGGAACGGGGACAGGACAGGAGGGAATGGCCTCAGGTTGGATATTGTGAATATTCCTCATGGAATGAAGAATGGGCGTACCCATTCCTGGTGGGATTTAAAAACCATGGATGTGGCACTTGGGGACACGGATCCATGGTGGCCTTGGCTGGATCAATGGATTTGATGATCTTGGAGGCTTTTCCAACCTCAACAATTCCACAATTCCATGATTTCAGCTGCCTCTGGCTCCTGATTCCAAGATCCCCGCTCTTCCCGAGTGCCCACTGGGGCATCCCGGACTTTCCTCACTGCTCTTCCCACTTTTCCCAGGGAGATCAAGCTGCGGAATTACGATCCTGAGGATGAGGAGCTGAAGAAGAGGAAGCTGCCCCCGGCCAAACCGGCCTCAGGTGGGAGAAACTGGGAATGTGGGAGGGGAGGCGAGGGCTTGGGAAGCTCCGTGCTCTTCCCAAGGTGGGAGATCCACTGGGATGAGGTGTCCATGGAACCTGGAGGGGTTGGAATATCTGATCACCCTCACACCCAGCGTTGCACAAGATGGGTGGGAACACTTCCAGACCCTCCTCCCTGGAGGAGCCTCCCGGAAATTCCGGCTGTTTTATGTTGGATTTATCTTGAAGGAAATCTTAGTCCGGAGCTGAGGGCGTTGGGGCTGGAATTTCCTCACCCGGAACTTCCATAAATCACCTGAGGGGGAAGTGAAGGAATTCTCTGGATCCTGAAATGTGGAGTTTTCCTGGAATAAATCCCTTGAAAAATGCCCTGAAAAAAAAGGGAGGGCTGGGAATGGCTGGGAATTCTGGCACTGCCCTTTGCTTGTGTTTTTGTAGGAGCTTAAAACTTCCATGTGAAAGGGAGGACATGGACGTGCTGGAGTGTGTCCAGGGAACGGAATGGGAATTCCTGAGGGAGCTGGGAATGTTATCCTGGAGAAAAGGAGGCTCTGGGGGGACCTTCTGGCTCTGTACAGTTCCCTGACAGGAGCCAGGGGGGAACTGGGATCTGCTCCCAGGGAACAGGGATGGGAGGAGAGGGAATAACCAGGTTGGATACTGGGAAAATTCCAGTTGTGCCACAGTGGTGGAGCCCCATTCCTGGAGGGATTGAAATCCCTGTGGATGTGGCACCTTGGCAATGCTGGGAATGTTTGGACTCAATCCAAGAGGGCTTTTCCAACTGAAATTATCCTTGGTTCCATGAAATCCACGTGCTGGAGTGGGATGCGCTCCCTGGTGCTGCAGCCCCTCCGTGGGTGGCTTTTTCCATGAGTGTTTTCCCATTATCCTGGATATCTCCAGACCTTTCCCCAAGGCCTGGACTGGAGCTTGACTCCTCCAAAGTGTCCCAGGCCTGGAAATGAGTCAAGGAGAGCAAAATTCCAGACCTTTGGAGCAGCTGATCGCTGCAGATGTTGGGAAAAGAGGCCTTGATCCCAACCAGCTTCCAGCTGCCGTTGCTGTTTGTGGGATTTCCATCATTCCCAGATAATTTTTAGGAGTCTCCAGAAGGGTTTGGATACCGAAGGGATGTACTCCCGTGTGGGCGCCATGTTTTTAGGTAAAGCTGTGGGAATGGGGTTTTAGGGAAGCTTTTGGGAGCCGAGCCTGGAGTGCTGGTGGAATTCCTGGTTTTCCAACACTGATCCTGTTTCCCCATCTAGTGGAGGACACGGTGAAGGAGCAGCTGGAAGCAGCCAAGCCAGAGCCCATCATCGATGAGGTGGTAGGTAAAGCTGGAGCTGGAATTTTTGGGAATCCAGAGCTGGAATTCTTGGGAATCCAGATCTGGGAAATCCAGAGCTGGAAATCTGGATCTGGGAATCCGGATCTCAGAATCCGGAGCTGCTCCGTGCTAGCTCCAGGCTGGAATGTTGCCTTTGGCTTTCACTGGATGTCTCCTCTCCTTCCCCAGGACTTGGCAAACTTGGCTCCCAGGAAACCTGACTGGTGAGTGCCTATGGAATGCTGCTCCTGGGAAAAGGGTGTTGGAGTCAGCGGAGGGTTCCAACACCTTGAGGTTGTGCTGGAAATATCCAGGAAAACCTGACTTGAGGGTTAAAAATGCCAGGAAAATCCTGTGGGAGGTTGGAATGAGCTGATCTTTAAGGACCCTACCAACCCCGAGCATTCCATGATTCCATGAATTTGGAAGACCCTCCTGGCCATGGAGGAAGAGACAATTCCCTTTTCCTGCTGATGCTTTGGAATGCTTGTCACCGAGGGATGGGTTGGTTTTGGAGTGGTGGCACTTGGGAAAGAGAAGGAATTTCCACTGGGAAAGGTGGGCCCTGCCTGGCCATGGAATTGTCCTGACCTTGTCGCTCTCTTCCCAGGGATTTGAAGCGGGATGTGTCCAAGAAGCTGGAAAAGCTGGAGAAGAGGACCCAGAGAGCCATCGCGGAGCTGATCCGTGCGTTCCGGAGCTGCAGGAATGGGCTGGCTCATTCCACAGGGATTCCATGATCCATGCTGGGAACTCGCTGGGCCGGGGAGGGATTGGTGGGGCTTGGTCCCTTCCCAAATGGAAGGACCTTCCCAAGGAGGCTCCAGGAGCACTTGGATTGTGTCAAGGGAAGGGTTTCGGGGTCCTGCGTGGGGTAAATCCCAATCCATCCAGTCCATCCCTTCTCCATGGCTTTTCTCCCGGCAGGAGAGCGCTTGAAAGGGCAGGAGGAGGAGCTGGCGTCGGCTGTGGGATCAGCGAAGCAGGAGGGAAGCGACTCTGACTGAGGGGAATCCATCAGGAACGGGCTCTGGATCTGCCTTACACCGACCCCGTGTCCCTCAGGTCCCTCCCTGTTTGGGACTGCTCATCCCTTTTCCCAAACTTCCCCAATCCTGCAGTGCCTGGAGGAGAGGCAGATCCAAGGAGCCTGGCTGGCTGCTGAGGAACTTCCATGGAAAGTTTTCCATGGAAAACTTTCTGGGATCATGGGGGCTTGATGGGAGCAGGACAGACCCCCCCATTTAGCTGGAACTTCCTTGGAGCAAGGAAAAGTGGGAAAACTCCAGGCTGGGGCCGGAAAGGTGAATCCAGACTCGCTGGGAAAGGAGGGAGATGCCAGTAGCCCTTGGAAAAGCAGGATCATTTCCCAGGGATTGGTGCTCCTGTTCCTGTGCAGAGACTCCTTGAGGCTCTGAGTATTTGGGAATATCCATGGCCAGCCCCGGAATTCCTGTGGGAAGGGGCTGTGTGACTCGGGAATTGTTGGCTGCTCTGCGTCTGGCTGAGTTAATGTGGGATTTGCTTTGCTCCTGGAATTTCCCAACCCTCCAGGAGCGTGTCCTGCTCCTCCTCTTGGGGGTTTTTATTGTTAATGGATCTTTTCCTAATAAAACAATTCCACATGGAAAAAGTTGTCGCTTGTCCTGCAGAGGAGTAGGAAAAGGAGCAGTGGGATCGAGTCTGTGGAAGTTGGAGGAGCAGCAGTGGGATTGAGCCCGTGGAGGTTGGAGGAGGAGCAGTGGGATTGAGCCCGTGGAAGTTGGAGGAGCAGTGGGATTGAGCCCATGGAAGTTGGAGGAGCAGTGGGATTGAGCCCGTGCAAGTTGGAGGAGGAGCAGTGGGGTTGAGCCCGTGGAAGTTGGAGGAGCAGTGGGGTTGAGTTCATGGAAGCTGGAGGAGCAGTGGGAATGCATTCATGGAAGTTGGAGGAGGAGCAGTGGGATTGAGCCTGTGGAAGTTGGAGGTGGCTGCAGCAGGTCAAGCACAATTCCTGGGATGGGCTGATCCAGTTTACTGTGTTATCCAGGTTCCTGGGGTGATCCCAACCCCGTGCCTCTGGAAAAGGTGAGCAGGTGGGATATCTGCCAAGCTGATCCTGGGTTTTCCCTGGAAAATTTTATTGTGGCTCTGGGAGATCTTGCAGGATGGTGCCGGGATCCTCTGGGATTGATCCCAAAGAGGTTTTACCCCGAGGAGAAACACCTGGTGCCAACACAAGATTCCAGCTGGGATAAGAAGAGCTGTTCCTGGTAATTCCCACATCCTGCTGCTTTTTTCCTGGTGGATCACTCCCAGGGTGGCGGATCCTTGTCCCTGTGCCAGGATCTGCTGCTTCCCACTGCTCCATGCTCCTCCTTGAGGATTTTCCACCTGCAAGAGCCCCATTCCGGCTTCCAGGGGATGCCTGGGAGCAAACAGCAGCTGGAAAATTCCCTGATTTCCTCCTCCATTCCCAACTTCCTTCCTTCTCCTTGGCTCTCCTGTTCCTGGTGTTCGCAGCCATTCCTGCTCCATCCTGTCCCCTTGGAGGGGCCGTTCCCAGGAGTGTGGGGACAACGTGGATGGGGACATTGCATGGAGCAGTGGGAGAGCTGCACCCACCAGGCCAGGCTCGGTGTTGGGATGTGCCTGTGGATTCCCTCCGGATTCTCTGGTGGGAAAACACCTGGGCTGGGAGCCCAACCATCTCCCTGCAGGGTGGTTTTGGTGGTTTTCCCTATTTTTCCTTGGATGGGAGACATCCAAGTGCACCTCACCCTTGTCCTGGGGCAAAATATTTCTGGAAAAGCAGTGGGAAGGTTCCATCAGGGAATGCTGTGGCTGTTCCATCCCTGAAATCTCCAAGGCCAGGTTGGATGGGGCTTGGAGCAACCTGGGATAGTGGGAGGTGTCCCTGCCCATGGAAGTGGGATGGATGGGATGATCCTTAAGTTCCCCTGCAACCCAAATCGTTCTGGAATTCTCTGATTCCATGGAGCCATGGAATCTCTGGAATGCCCTGTAGATGTCAGCAGATCTCCATGCACAAAACCGTGCCATGTCCAGCTATTCCCAACAGCTGGAATCCGGATAAAGCCGGGCTTTGCATCCCTGACTAGGATGCTGCCAGCTGGAATTCCCATCCTTCCATCCTTCCAGCCCTTCCTTCCCTGGCTGAAGCCAGACCAAAGGTGGGAAGCAGAAGAATTCTCCCTCGTTGGCTTTCAAGGGAAAAAATTCCCTTTAAACTGGCTCCAGTTCCAGGCCCAGCTTTTCCCAGTTCCTGAAGGGATAATTTTCACTTTCAGCTCTCCTGGAAAATCTGACTTGGAAGTGAAAAATCCCAGTGTTTTCATTTAGGACAAACCTCAAATGAAATGTCCTGAATTTTCCCTTTCCCATGTGTTTTCCACTTTTATTCCAGGCTGAAATTAAGCCAGGATCAACCTCAGAGCCCTGGACAGGTGTGGGATCCCGGCATGGGAATGGGATCCCGGCATGGGAATGGGATCCAAGGATGGGAGTCGGATCCTGGCATGGGACACAGATCTTGGAATGGGACAGGGGTGCCAGCACAGGGCAGGGATCATGGAGTGGGCCTGGGATCATGGAGTAGGACTGGGATTTCAGTGTGGGACAGGGATCGTGACAAGGAACCTGGCATGGGAATGGGGTCCCTGTACAGGAGAGGGATCCTGGCATGGGACAGGGAGCTCGATATGGGACTGGGACCTTGGAGCAGGACAGGGATCCTGGCATGGGACAATGATACTGGAATGGGACAGGGATCCCGGTGTGGGACAATGATCCTGGAATGGGACAGGGATCCCGGCGTGGGACAATGATCCTGGAGTGGGACAGGGATCCCGGTGTGGGACCATGATCCTGGAATGGGACAGGGATCCCGGTGTGGTGCAGGGGTTCTGGTGAGGAGCAGGAATCACTGTATGGAAAATCAGGGATTCCTTCATCCATGGGAAAATCTGTTTTCCTTTGGCTGATTTGGAGCCTGATGTCGCTGCCTTTTGTCAGGAAAATGTGGACAACACCGACACGGCCCCAAACTGACACCGGGATCAAATCCATCCCTCAGGATCCTCCTGGCCATTCCCTCTGGATTATCCCCCACCAACATTCTGGCCTTTTAAAAATCGGAATGTTTCTTTCTCCCTCCTTGGAAATGCCACCTCCTGCCTCTTTTCATTGGATTCCCTCCTGTGCTCTCCACGCTCCGGCCTTGGAAGTTCTGACATCCCTCTGTCCTATAAAAACCAGGCCCTGGGATGCTCTTGGGTGGGATAAAAGGCACCAGGGTGGGCTGGAATTTGGAGGAGCCTCTGACGGCTCCGTGACACGAACCAGGAGCGGCCCTGGCATGCCGGAGTGGTTGGGATTCTCCAACCTGCTGGGATGATGGAGAGGAGGCTTCATTCCGAGCCCTCGGCCCTCCAGGCCGTGGTTTTGGAGTGGTCACACCCACGGCCAAGGTCTGTCTTTCAAGTGTCCATCTGCTGCAGGGACATGAAAGGAATTCCCAGTTTTTGACAGCTGCTGAAATTCCTTTTGTGGTGTTCCCGGCCGGACTCTGCCCAAGCTGAGGGTTTGTGCCGCCTCTTCCAGCTCCGGGGGAATTTGGGATCATTGTTGCTTCTGGAAACAAATTCCTCTGCTGGGCTGCTGGCCTGACTCTACAGGTCCCAGGCTTCCAAAGCAGGTTCCTGGGATTTTTTCCTTTGGAATGTCTGAGCAGAGCTGTTGGGAATAGTTTTTTCCTTAAACATTTGGGATGCTTGGAAAACTCTTGGTGGTTTCCAAGGGTTCTCTGAGATGCTCTGGGGTGGTTGATGGATGGGGTTTGGGAACTCTGGGAGACCTGTGGCAATGGCAGGGTGTTGGTTTTAATTTTTCTCTTTTTTTTGTTTTCTTTTACTTACTGTTAATAAACCTTTCTTTATACCCTTTTTAAAGTTTTAAGCCTGTTTTACCTTTCTCCTAATCCCATCTCACAGCAAAAAGAAAAAAAAATACATCCTAGTAAGTGCACTTGTAATGAACCAGCACTAAAACCACCACCCTGGGGGAGAGCGGAGGGATCCCACGGGATGTTTCCTACGGCACAGGATACTCGGATGTGGGAATTGGAAATGGCCTCTGAGGGCATGGGGATGGGCAGCTCTTGGAATTCTTTGGTACCTTCCAAAGGGATGAGACCCCCCCTGCAGAGCTGCCCCCAGCCCCGGCGCCTGGCCAGTGACTCCAATGAACTTCCAGTCAGGAAAATTTTCCCGGGACTTTGCCGTCCTTTTATCCTCCTGCCCCGTTTGTTTGTTGTTCGACTCTTCCAGCCAACGTTGCAGGAGTTGCCTTGGGAAGTTTTCCCGTGCCTGTGCCGAGAAGAATGGAAAATTTGGGTGTTGGAGCAGGGTAGTGCTGGACACAGCCCACGGGATTTGCTCCGGCACCTGCTCCGAATTCCTGGGAACAGCAATGAGCCCTGGGCAGGGAGGAGCACATTCCTGCTGGGATCGGAGTCTGCCAGATCCAAAGGGAATCCTGGAAGGAGAGCTGCTCCTGCTGCCCATGTCCCACTTCCAGCTGCTTTTCTGCCTCTGGTCCCTCCATGGAAGTTCAGAGAAAGTCGTCACTCAGAGCTGGGAGAAATGGAGCAGGTTCCTTTTGTCCTCTCCTCTGCTCGTCCCGTGTCCATCACTGGTGGATGGTGAGTGTGGAACTCGTGTACCTTTGACCATTGCAAGGTCATGGAATCCTGGAATGCTTGGGGTGGGAAGGGACCTCAAAGATCATCCAGTGCCACCCCTGCCATGGGCAGGGACACCTCCCACTGTCCCAGGCTGCTCCAAGTGTCCAGCCTGGCCTTGGACACTTCCAGGGATCCAGGGGCAGCCACAGCTGCTCTGGGAATTCCATCCCAGCCCCTCCCCACCCTCCCAGCCAGGAATTCCCAATTCCCAATCTCCCATCCATCCCTGCCCTCTGGCAGTGGGAGCCATTCCCTGTGTCCTGTCCCTCCATCCCTTGTCCCCAGTCCCTCTCCAGCTCTCCTGGAGCCCCTCCAGGCCCTGCAAGGGGCTCTGAGCTCTCCCTGGATTTTTCCCTTCTCCAGGGGAACATTCCCAGCTCTCCCAGCCTGGCTCCAGAGCAGAGGGGCTCCAGCCCTGCAGCAGCTCCGGGGTCTCCTCTGGGTCTCTCCAGCAGCTCCAGGTCCTTGTGATCCACAGGGATCCAGGGCTGGAGCTGCTCTGCAGGTGGGGCCTCACCTGAGGAGGCAGAGGGGCAGAATCCCACTCCTGAATACCCTTTTCCAGCAGAAAATTCCAACTTTACTCCAGAACCCCAACCTCTTTCCTTGGCCCAGAGAGGCCGTTCCTAAAGAGTTTTTGCCATTGGTTCAGAACGGTTCTTCCTTCAAAAATCCCTGTTAAAACAAGAAAACCAGGAGCTGCTTCCAGCTCTGTAGGATTTTTTTCCCCCTCGTATTATGATATTTGAAATAAAAACACCCTGGGAGTTCCCATAAAAGTCCTGCTGAATTTATGACGTGATTGTTAGAGAGCAGAAAATGTCCAATAAAATGGAATTTTCAACCAGAGTCCAACCTCCCACGGCTCTTCCCGGGCTCCATCTGCGGTAGATGGAGCTGGAAGGAATAAAACATCTTGGAGTTGTTTGGAGATTGTAAATGTAACTAAAAATAGCAAATCCATGCCTTTATTAAGGATTTTTCCCTCCGAGGAATCCCAAGGATTGAGGAAAAGTGGAATTCGGATGAGCTCATCCCACCCAGGTAGCAGCAGGAAAGGTTTGCCATGATTTTTCCCGGGAGTGTTTCCTTTCCAGCTGCCCGGCTGTGGGATTTTGACCTATTGTTCCCAAAAATAATGACATGAAGAGAAAAGAGGGAAGGACTTGGCGTTCCTCTGTTTTTAATGGAGAATTATGGATGTTTGGGAAGCTGAGGGTGGTTCTTGCCCTGGGAATACTTGGCAGAGTCATCCTGGCTTGATGTTTTCCAAAATGCTTCCTGGGGGCACTGGAGCTACTGGGATTGTGTCCTTCAGAAAGCTGAGGAACAGCTGAAGTGTGGAATTTCTTAAGGACCTGTCCGTGTCTCTGCGCGGAACAGAAGTCGGGAGCGCCAAAACACCCCAGCGGCTGGAGATGTAAGGAGAAGGCTCTTCCCATGCCTGTCAACACTTGGAGTCAAGAAACAGAAAAGCTTCCCAGTAGGTCTCCGTTGGAGTTGGGGTCGGGCTGTGCCGAAGAAAAAGCCAGCCTGGAAAGTTTATTAATGGAAATGCCTGGAAGTGTTGGGGAGGCCTGAAATAGCAGGAAAAGCTTCTCTTTCCGTGTTCTCCCAGCTGGAAAATTGGGACAGGTATTTGGGCAGCGGGGTTGTGTTAAAAGAATCTGGAAGGTTCTTCTGAAGGTCCTACTGGGAGGTAACTCCACACCTCAATCCCATGGGGATTCTGCTCTCCTTTATCCCTTCGCTGCCTAAAACTTGTGGAAATCAGGAGGAGTTTGGCTGATGAAGGACCTTTGATTTTGGTTGATGAAGAACCTTCAAATTTGGAAGGAAGTCATGTTTGAACATTCCCACCTCCCAGTGATCCAATGGGGATGATTTTATTGCCTCCAGTGAGGATGGAACTCCTTCCTCGTTCTGTGGGAATAACAAAGCAAAGGAATTTTAACCTTCTCAACGCTTCTCTAATCCCTGTTGGCATTTTGGAGATGGAGATTCCAGCCAGGCATCTCCCTGCAGAGGGATAAAGAGGCAGAGCCGGAGCCTTTGGAAATCCAGGGAAAAGCTTCCACTGACTTCAGTGAGTTTGGTCCAGATCCATGCAGATCCCATGTCCAAGCAGAGCACGGAGCGGGATGGGAGGTAAATGAACATAATTGCAAATTAAAGCACAGCTTAATCAATAAGGAATGATTGAAATCATGGGCTTTTCCTCAAAATCAGCCGGGATGAGCATCAAGGAAAACTGAGGGCTTTGGGGAGCTGACAGGAATCTCCTGCTGTGGTTGCTCATAGGATCATGGAATGATGGAATTCCAGACTGGTGTGGGTTGGAAGGGACCTGAATGGTTTGGTTTAGATGGGGCTTGGAGCAGCCTGGGACAGTGGAAGGTGTCCCTGCCCATGGCAGGGGTGGAATGGGATGATCCTGAAGGTCCCTTCCATCCCAAACCATTCCCTGATCCTATTCTAGGATCATTTCCCTTCCGAAAACACCTCATCCCTTCTTCCACAGGATTCAATCCATCCTGGGGCGTCACATTTCCCAGAGAGTGGAATTAAAAATGAACACCAAGAGCTCGGTGAGTCGTCCTTCCCTTTCCCGCTCTTTCATCCCATGGCATTCCAGAGCCCAGGAATCCTGGCTTTCAAGTGCCTGTTCCCATTAAAACTTCTCGAGAGGAGCTGTGGATAAGGACTAAAGCAATTCCCAAATCCTCCTTGCAGCCGTGCAGGGACGCACGCGGGCTCCCGTTTCCGACCGAGAAGAGCCAGCCAATGTCAGGATGCAAATTTATGCAAAGTGCCTCGTTCTGCCATGGAAAGCTTTTCATTCTTGACTCTGCTCCAAGCAAAATCCCATTAGGTCCTAAAAATTAATTTCAGGCACGTTTCCCCAGTTGTTTACAATTCCCCTCTCCGCTAATTCCAGCCGCATGCCGAGCCCCTCCTGCTGCTCTCCTTGATTTATTCCAGCCTCGTTTGCCGCCTCCCCGCAGTCACGTTGTGTGTGTTGGGAAAGCAGAAGATTCCAGGGCGGGATTGAGTTGGGATGGACAGAAGCTTTATCCCTGGATTCCCTATGGAGCTGTAAAGCAGGGTGGGATGAGGGGCCGGGACGTGCTCGGATTTTGCTGAAGTTTATCCTTCATCCAACAAGAAGACGGGAGTTGGGAATGTTCTGGAGCGAGGTCTGTTCCACCTTGATCCTGGCTACAACAGAATTCCAAGGCAGAGTCCTTTCCCGTGCCTGAATCATCATCAGATCGTGGAGTGGTTGGGGTTGGGAGGGACCTTCAGGATCATCCTGTTCCACGGCCCTCTCCTACTCCAGCCCAATCAATCCCAAATTCTTTTGTGCACCATCAAGCCCAAAACTTCCCAAAATTTTCACCAGGAGAGCAGGGAATTATTTTTCACCCCAAAGGCTGATGGGGAGGTGCTGGTCCATGACGAGGTCCTGCTGTTCCTGGAGATGTCACGTGCCATCGGGAGAAATCCAGCTGGATCCCCTGGGCGCTGGCCTGGTGTCCCTCCCCACCTCTTGGAAGGTTTTTAGGAATGTTGGCTTTTCCATGATTTGCTTTTTCATCTAGATTAGCACTCTGAGGGGTGGGATGTGCTCAGGCCATTCCCAGACTTCAGGAAAACCCTCTCCAAAGTTCTGGATATCTTTCCACAAGGAAACCTCTGATTTTTTCCACTTGTGGCTTCCTCCCTCCCTTTCTGCTCCTCGTTGGAGCTTCTTCCCACCATCCTCATTGTTCCTGTCTTTTCTAAGATCCTCTCCTTACCTCTGTCAGCTCTTCCTGCTCCACACCTCCGAAATTCCAGGGTTTCCCGGATTTCCTGCTCTCTCTGGCCCATGTCCAATGACAGGAGAAGTGCCCCAAGGCTGGAGAAAGTCGGGATGACGCAGAACCCGGGATCTCTGGACGCCCCTCATCGGATGGAAGCCAAGTGGAGAATAATTTCAGTGGAATGATTGAGGTGGAAAGGCAATTCCAGGTTCCTAATCCATCCCCAGGTGTCCTTGGAAATCCCAGATGGTGCCAGGCACTTCCAGAAGCTTCTCTCCTGATGTCTCCATGGCGTCCCCCCATCATCCTGCTGTTCTGCTCTGTCCCAGCCGCCACTGCACCAGCTCCATGGACAATTTGTTTAATTAACTCATTAGCAGGTGCAGGAATCCAGCAGATCCGAATCAAGGTTTTTTGGGAATTAACACTTCAGGGGAGGGAAAAGGGCTGCGTTTCCCTGCTCCCATGATTGCAATCCTGGGAAATTCTGATCCCTGCTCCACACCAGGGGCTGTTGGGATTGAACCAGCACAGGGGCTGTTCTCCTGGGGCTTAGATGGGATTTTGGGAAGGAATTCCAGGCTGGGTGAGTGGGGAGACCCTGGAATGGAATTCCCAGAGAAGCTGTGGCTGCTCCTGGATCCTTGGAAGTGTCCAAGGCCAGGCTGGACAGGGCTTGGAGCACCCTGGGGTAGTGGAAAGTGTCCCTGCCCATGGATGGAATGGGATCATCCTTAAGGTCCTTTCCAAACCATTCCAGGATTTGATGATTCCATCTCTAACCAACATTTTAGGGAGAACAGAAGGGAATGATGGAAGGAGAAGTTCACCAAATTCTGGTGCATCCTCAGCCAAAATGAGGAAAAAGCTCAGGAAATCCTGGAATTGATCCCTTCTTGCTCCTAAGCCTTGTCAGGTCTCTCCTCCTCCGTAAGAGCAGGAAAAAGCTCGGGAAAAGGGGGAATCCCATGTCCTGAATAAAACCAACTCGTCCTCGAAGGCTGCCCTGGCCCTGGGAAGGGCTGATCCCGGATCCAGGTGTCCAACCATGCTGCTTTCCCAGAGATTTGCCTGCAGGAGGAAAGCAGAATCCTCGGAGCGTTTCCTGGGAGCGGGTGAATTCATCCAGCCATCTGCAGAGGGCTCTCTGCACACGCTGACGGAGAAACTCTGGATGCAATCCCAGGAATTCCGCGGGGTGAAACAACCGAGGCTGGGGCCGCCATCAGCAGCTGGGCTTTTATGATCCTGGGATAATGAAATTTCAGGCATTAATATGGAGTGAAACACGATTCCTAAATCTTGGAGTGAGCTCTGAGAGCAGCCACGGAGGAGAACTCCAGAACTCCAACATTATTGAGGAGCTGCTTGGGAAAAGGGAAGGTCGGATCCCGATCTCGTCGGAATCCAAGGATGAGGGAATTGAAGTGCTGGGGGTTGGCTTTGAGGGCAAAAAATTCCTGGCTATAGAAAGGTGGGATTTATTGGGAGAATTGATTTGTGGAGGTAAATTAATTTCTTTGGGAAAAACTGCTTCGGACAACCCTGGGATTCCATCAAATCCACCAGGGAAAGCGGTCACCGGTTGTTGGGGTGGACTGGGATGGAGGGAAACGCCTCTGGCTGGATTCCTTTCCCTATGGAATGAGGGTTTTTTCCTTCTCTGATGGTTCCCTCTGAGAGTGAGAAATCCCAACACAAAACGGAGAGGAAAAGAGGAAATAGATGACGTTAAGTGAGAAAAAGCACATTGGATTTTGGGAATATTTCAGGTGTTTTCCACAGAATTCCAGAATCCTTAGAAAGTTTGTTTGAAAGGGAAAAAATTCCCATTCCAGCCAGCCCAGGATTTGTGCCTTTCCCAGCAGTTCTGTCCCTGCCCCAGCTCCATGACCCATCCCACAGAAAAACCTGGGAATGACAGGATTCCTCTTTATTTCCATACACACGGGGCATTGATCCCAGGCTCTGTTTTATGGGATGAGGAGGGGGGAAAATGGGATGGGAACAGGATGGGGGAGACCATGAGGGAATTTCATTTATGAAGTCAAGCCCTGTTCTGGTGGAAATCAAAATTCCTGTTCTTTTTTTTCCCCTCTGTATTAAACTCCCTGTCCTTTTGCAGGAAAACTTAATAAATTCCCTTGGGATCTTTCAAATGGAACTTTCCAAAATCATAATTCCCCCATGGAAGCGTTGGCCTCGGGATCCACCACAGGGGGAGAGCCTGGAGCCAGGGAATGTTTGGAAGCCTGTAAAACCTCCTCGTTAAGTTGGAATTCTGAATGCTTTGCCTATGGAGAAAGTTCTCCAGGAGCTCCTTCCCACCTCTGGAGCAGAGGGAAAAGATGGATTTCCAAACCTGGGATGGAGGGAGAGCAGCACTTGGAATGAGGGAAGGGAAAAACCCTCACTGCTGCAAGGATTTCTCTCTCCAAGGATCCCTCCTTTTTCCTGGAGCTCCCCAGGTCCCCACGAAGAGACTTTTCCATGTGTGGGGGGTGGGAAGAGGCTTTGGAGTGCTGGAATTGGGTCAGGAAGAGACCATCCCGGTGGGATTCTGACCTGGGATACAGCAAGGGGGGAACAAACATGGAAAGGCTGGGAAGGGATGATCCCAGAGAGGTGTGGAGCCCAGGGAATGAGCAAGGCAAAATCCAGAGCAATGGGAATAAGAATAGGCTGTCCAAAACCCTCCAAAATCCAGTGTTCCTTCAGGATTATCCCTTTCCTTCTCCCTTCAGCCTGGAGAACAAAGGGAGATCTCAGAGCCCCTTCCAGGCCTGAAGGGGCTCCAGGAGAGCTGGAGAGGGACTGGGGACAAGTCCTGGAGGGACAGGACACAGGGAATGGCTCCCACTGCCAGAGGGCAGGGATGGATGGGAGATTGGGAATTGGGAATTCCTGGCTGGGAGGGGCTGGGATGGAATTCCCAGAGCAGCTGTGGCTGCCCCTGGATCCCTGGAAGTGCCCAAGGCCAGGCTGGACAGGGCTTGGAGCAACCTGGGACAGTGGGAGGTGGGAATGGGATGCATTTAAGCCCCTTCCATCCCAAAGCATTCCAGGATTCTGGGATTCAGCAACTCAGCAGAAGCTTTTCCTAATCCTCCATCCAAATCCAAGCTGAATTTTTTTCCTCCGGGTTGCTCAGTTTCTTTCCTATCATTACTTATTAATCCATTATTAAACATCAATCCGTTATTAATCCCCAGCTTCTCCAGGAATTCCATCCCAGCCCCTCCCCACCCTCCCAGCCAGGAATTCCCAGTTCCCAATATCCCATCCATCCCTGCTCTCCTTCAGCTTAAATCCAATCCTTCCCAGGCAGTCTGGAGCCGTGAAGGCCCTAACTCTGGAATTCTCCCATTCCTGTGTCAATTCCCAGCCTGGAGGAACTTTAGGGAAGCCAAAACCTCCCAGAGCNACTTATTAATCCATTATTAAACATCAATCCGTTATTAATCCCCAGCTTCTCCAGGAATTCCATCCCAGCCCCTCCCCACCCTCCCAGCCAGGAATTCCCAGTTCCCAATATCCCATCCATCCCTGCTCTCCTTCAGCTTAAATCCAATCCTTCCCAGGCAGTCTGGAGCCGTGAAGGCCCTAACTCTGGAATTCTCCCATTCCTGTGTCAATTCCCAGCCTGGAGGAACTTTTGGGAAGCCAAAACCTCCCAGAGCATGAATCCCTTTTTTTGTGGTTTAATATCCCAAAATATTTCAGGTATAAAACTCCCCCTTTGTGGAGCATGTCCCAGTCCCAAGCAGCAGAAGGAAGCTCCCGCTTCCCGCCATTTCCATCCCCATGGAAAACTCTCCCTTGTTTCACCGGGATCAGTTCAAAGTTTGGGATCAGCCTTGCCTTGGTGGCACCTGCAGGCCTCATTCCCGGGTTTCCTGCCCTCCCTGGCCCACGTCCAATGACAGGAGAAGTGCCCCAAGGCTGGAGAAAGTCGGGATGACGCAGAACCCGGGATCTCTGGACGCCCCTCATCGGATGGAAGCCAAGTGGAGAATAATTTCAGTGGAATGATTGAGGTGGAAAGGCAATTCCAGGTTCCTAATCCATCCCCAGGTGTTCCTCTCCATCATTTATTAAAGGACAAGGACAATTCCCGTCCCTCCCAAGGCCTTTATCATTCCATCAACCCTTCCCTTCTTCTTCCTTCCAAAGAGGCTTTCCCAGCAAAAGGATTGAGAGGAAAACTGGGATTTGCATCTTTTGACTGGGCAGTGATGCTCCAGGGTGGCTTTTCCTTCCAAAAACCCTAAAAAGAGATTTGGGAAATACGGATTGCCACTTGCATGAGCACAAAAGCCTTTAAAATCTGGGAAAAGGGGATTTTAGAGGGCTAATTCCATGATCCCCCATGAGAGGGCATCTCTGTCCTTCCTGTGGAGCATCCCGAGGCTGGAGCTCAGATCCCTGAAACCTTCAGCCCTTCCTGCTCCTCTGCAAACCCTCTGGAAAAGATGGAATTTCTTTGCCTTGCCTCACTTGCCCTTGGAGCAGGGAATGTCCTGGGCAGGTTTTATTTATTTATTTTGAAAACCAGACATTTGTGGGGTTTTGTTGTGTTTTTAATCCCTCCTGAGTGTTTTTATGAGCCATTATCCAAACCACAGCAGGGATTCAGTTTAGCAGGAGCTCCTCAAAGCTCAGGAAGGCCATTCCAAGGAAAAGAGGGATTTCATCCATCCTTGTCCCAAAAAAACAAGACTCAAGGGGAGCAGGAAAGTTGTTGCCGTTACTTCGGTTTGGTTCCAGTTTGGGAATTTTGGGGAGGTTTTTTTATTGGTTCTTTTTGATTCCTTGGCTGTTTTGTCATCCAGGAATTCTGATAATTCCCAGTGGATTTTTTCCATTTCCCAGCCTCATCTCTCCCCTCCTATTTTTGGGAATTCTCACTCACTCTGGGTTTGGGCAGAGGTTGGGAAGGGACTTCCTTGGCCAAGACACTGAGAATTCCCAATAAAACCAATTTTCCTCCAGGACTGATCCCATTCCCATCCTCACAATCCCATGGTTGCATCAAACCTTTGTTTCCCTCAGAAATTCCTACTCCTGCTGACAGAAGTTAAGGAAAACCAGAGCCAGGATTTTGCTGGTGGAGAATTGGAAATGCTGGGAATATCGACAGGCTGGGAGAGCTGGGAATGTTCAACCTTGAGAAGAGAAGGATCCAGGGAAAACAGAGCTGGAGAGGGACTGGGGACAAGGCCTGGAGGGACAGGACACAGGGAATGGCTCCCACTGCCAGAGGGCAGGGATGGATGGGATATTGGGAATTGGGAATTCCTGGCTGGGAGGGTGGGGAGGGGCTGGGATGGAATTCCCAGAGCAGCTGTGACTGTCCCTGGATCCCTGGGAGTGTCCAAGGCCAGGCTGGACACTTGGAGCAGCCTGGGACAGTGAGAGGTGTCCCTGCCCATGGCAGGGGTGGGAATGGGATGATCCTTCAGATCCCTCCCAACCCAAATTCTGGAATTCCAGGATTGTGTAGCACTTATTTTACACAGGTAGCACAAAAATTCCAGTGGAGCCAAAGACTTCTGGGACATGGAATATTCCCAAGAAACTCTGAGGAAAACCGCTTGGATTTTCCTCAGAATGGATCTTCAGCTCCTGCTGGGTTAATCCCGTTGTCAGACTTCTTTAAATGCTTCCCTTTCCTGGAGCTGCAAGCGTGGAATATCAGGGCAAGGAAAAGCAGAGGGATGCCAAGGAAACAGCTCTGGCTCCTGGCAAGGAAAGTGAAAGGATCATCCCCGACTGTAAAGTTTAACTCCACAACTTTCTGGGATGAGTCGGGAGCTGGGAAATGCAAGGAAAGGTCAATTCTCCCTTCCTCTGGAGGCTTTGAAGCTCCTGGAGGACATTTTGCTCTTCCCAATCTGGTGGAAGTGGAAAAATGTGGCTGTTCCTGGTGGCTGGGAAGCTGCAGCAACACCCGGAGGCTTTCCTTAAAATCCCTGGGTTCACTCCAAGCTTGGTAAAATTGTTCATTGGAATTTTTATTGTGGCTTTTCCTGCCTTTTGGCTCAGCTCCTGAATCCTATCCCGAGCTGAACGTTGGAAACCACCTCCACCAAATCACATCCCGCCAGGAGCACAGGAGCTTGGAGATTGAATTTCACTTGGAAAAGCAGGAAGGGGAAGGCAAAACTCCACAAACCTTTGCCAGGAACGATTCCTTCAGGACAAAAGGATGTGGGGCTCAAGGTGTTGTGCCAGCTCTGCTCGGAGAGGAGAAAATCTGGGATTTGCTGGAGCTGAAGGCCCAGGGTGGCTCAGGTGTCCTTGAAATCCTGGGGGAAATCCCAAATCCAACATTTTGGCCCTGTCCCGCTGGCAGGAAATGATTATTTTTGGAATAATGGGGTCTTATATAACCATGTCTCACCTTCTAGGATATTCTTGGAAGGATTTCTCTGCCTCCCTGGAATTCCAGCTGGCAGGAGGGGGCTCCAAAAGGATGGGGGCTGTGTTCCTATAATCCACTACAAACTGAGTGGGAAAAAGGGAATAAAGGCAGGGAATGAAAGCTGAGCTTGGTGAGGGGGCACCGAGCAAGGTCTGGAAGCCCTGGGTCTCTCCGACCATCCCTTTGGCTTCCACACCAGATTCCCACTATATTTGTTTCATTCCATCCTCAAGTGGCCAAGTTATCCACCATAAAAAATGAGGAAAGCCCTTCAAAAATCATGGATCCAACCTTCGTGCTCTGGGATAATTTCCCCCCTCAATTCCTTCTGAAATCCAGTTCCAAGGAGCTGTAGGAACCCTCTGGTGTCCCCATCCCAATCCAGGCTCCTCTCCACCCCTTCTCGTCCTCAGCAGTATCCATAAACCTTGTGGAAACTGGGATGGACTCCAGCCCACCTCCTTTTGTCCATCTCTGGCAGGAGCTCCCCCAAATCCCTGTTTTTCAGGGAAAAGCTGGATCAGCAGCTCTGCCGAGCCACTCCCAGCTCTGACTGGATTTAGGAGCTGTGGGGAGTTGATTCACAATTATTCCTCACACCAATCCCAAGGTCTTTCCAGGTGGGAATGTTGTTTCACCCCAATAGATTCTATTTTTCCAGCCTCTCCTAACAGGATTTATGCCAAGCTCAGAGATCCCAGGAAAATCAGTGTTGGACATTTCAAAGAACNTCCCATTTCCATCCTTGTTTTCCAAGGAATTTTCTCTGCTCTCAGGACTGGGCAAGGCAGGACAAGCTGGATTTCCCAGGATGGGCTTGAGGCAAAGCTGGCCCAGAGTCCTTGTCCTGTTTTAAGTCCAGCTCATCATTTCAATCCAGAACAACCCCAGGGTTTCTCTGCAATCCAAGGAAAGCTCCGTCCCGTGAGAATTCCATGCAATCCATGCTGGATCATCCTTGGAGCCTGTCTCTTCTCTGGAAGGTGCCACATCTGCCCACAGCTGGTTCCTCACTCCGCACCAGTTGTTTTAAGCCAGGAAAGAATAAGCAGGAGCCCAGCCCATTCCAGCCGTGCAGAACCCATGGATTTATGGCCACATCCCATAAAACCAAGCCATGAAATCCTATCTGTCACCAAGGGAATGAGCAGCTCCTTGTTCAGCACCTCCTGGCCACATTCCAGCGGCAGGACAAGGATCCATTGTAACTACTCCGAGGTTACTCAGCTCCAATTCCCACCTCCCTTGTTCCCAGCTTCTCCTTTCATTCCATTTCCACTCCAGTGGAATGTCCTTGTTGCTGGAGAATCCAACAGAAAATGAGGTTTGGTCACCTTTTTTTGGTTTTTTTCCAGAGGGATTCTGCCCTTCTTTTGCGGATTTGTGCTGGAAAATCAGAAAAACTGGGCTTGGAAGGCACCTTGGAATATCCTTGGATCCATCTCTATCTCCCAATTCTTTGCTTTCAGTGACGTCTCCATCAGAATTTGGGATCTGACTGAATTTCTGTCTCTTTTTGGGGTTAAACAATACAAGCACTGCCCAATCCGACAGGTCATGGAGGTATTTTCCTCACAGGAGGAAGAACAAAGTCCATGTCCACAAAAAGGACCTGGAATACATCCAGGATGAAAGGAATTCTGTCTTCACAGCAGCACCACGAGAGGAAAAAAAAGGAAATTGGGATCCCAAGTGGCTGAGTTTGATCCCAGTTTTCTCTCCTCTCCATCCTCTCAGGAAAGCCAAGGTGTCAAGAAAGTTCACCTGGAATTTCTGGAGTGCCGGTTTCACTTGGGGTTCTCTGGAATTAGGAAAATTGCTGCTTTACCCTGCTGGTGACCTCATTTTCCATGTGGATTCCCCACAGCCTGGAATTTGGTGGGGTGGGATCTGCCCTTGGGATCCTCTGGAGCAGCAGGATCCAGGTCTTGCTCCAAGTGCCGTCCCTGTGACAAGTGCTGGTGTCACTTTGGCACCGGGATGGGGGAAGGACCTGGAGCTGCTGAAGGAGGAAAAGTGGAGGAAAAGTGGAGCTCCCAGCCTTTGGGAGAAGGAAAATGTCTGGATATTCAGCCTGAGTCAGTGGCTCTTAGGGGTGTAATCCCAGACATTCCATCCTCTCACAGAATTCCAGGATGGTTCGGGCTGAGAGGGGTCCTAAGGATGATCCATCCCACCCCTGCCATGGGCAGGGACACCTCCCACTGTCCCAGGGTGATCCAAGTGTCCAGCCTGGCCTTGGGCACTGCCAGGGATCCAGGGGCAGCCACAGCTGCTCTGGGAATTCCATCCCAGCCCCTCCCCACCCTCCCAGCCAGGAATTCCCAATTCCCAATATCCCATCCATCGCTGCCCTCTGGCAGTGGGAGCCATTCCCTGTGTCCTGTCCCTCCATCCCTTGTCCCCAGTCCCTCTCCAGCTCTCCTGGAGCCCCTCCAGGCCCTGCAAGGGGCTCTGAGCTCTCCCTGGAGCCTTCTCCACTCCAGGTGAACACCCCCAGCTCTCCCAGCCTGGCTCCAGAACAGAGGGGCTCCAGCCCTGGAGCAGCTCCGGGGTCTCCTCTGGGTCTCTCCAGCAGCTCCAGGTCCTTGTGATCCACAGGGATCCAGGGCTGGAGCAGCTCTGCAGGTGGGGCCTCACCTGAGGGGGCAGAGGGGCAGAATCCCACCCCTAATCCTGTGTCCCACCCTTGGGTTCAGCCTTGGGACAGGGGGGTCTCGGAGCTGGGCACATCCAGCCCCTCATCCGTGAACATCCCAAATCCTCAGGGTTCTCCATCCATTCTCCACCCAGCTCGTGTTTGTGCTGGGGATTGCTCCAACCTGGATCCAGGGCCTTGCCCTTGTTGAACCTCATGAGATCCCTCACAATGAGATTTCTGAATTCCCATTTTCACTGCTGCATTCTTGTGCATATATCCACCTACAATTCCTGAAAATCGGGAATAATTCCTGTAAATCAGGAGTAATTCCCCTGAAATCAGTGACACTCTCAGACAAACCGGGATCAGGGCTCCTTGCTGGCATTTGTGCTGAGGGTTTTTCCCTCCAACCTCCTTCAATGCTCTCTTGTCCACTTCCCATTTCAATTTAGCCCCCAAATCCTCATTTCCTTTCCCGTTTTTCCCTCCGGGCGTTCCCAGGGGCAGGATCTGCAGCAGGAGCTGCAGGATTAACCCACTCTGGCTTGGACTCTGGACAAAGAGGCCGCACAAGCTCCGGGAGAGCCTGGACAGAGATTTTGGATTCACAGCATTCCCTGGCTCCCTCGGACACCGGGAAGGTCTCCTCTGTCTGAGAGTTTTTCCCTGTGGCTTCCAGCACACACATAATTTTTGGGAACGAGGCCCCAGGGCCCTGCTGCAGCAGGGAACTGTTTTGATTGTAACAGGCTTTGATTCAGAGCAGCCAGAAATTATTTATTTTCCTTCAGCTTCCCTCCCCCTTGCATTCCCAGTCGGGATTGAGGAGCTCTGTTTGCTCGGGGGCTCCTCGGTTCCTGGGATGAGCAGAGGGATCCTGCTGGAGCAGGACACCAAATCTTGGATTTCAGATGCTCCAAAATTCGTCCCCTCTCCTATTCCCTGCAATTGGTGCTGGCAGGAAGGAATGGGAAGCCCGGGGAAGTTGGTCCCTTCGTAGGGAATCTCCCTGCCAGGAGTGATTCCCCTGCAGGAACGACAAGGAATTCCATGTGGTCCTGACATTCCTGCCATAAATTGGTGGAAGATGAGCAAAGCCCTTCCCCTCTTGTCAGTTTCCAGAGTATTTTGGGCCAAAAATGTGCCCAAGGAGACGCTGCCATGGCGGGAGGGAATGTCAGCAGCACCCCAGCCTCTGGACTGGGATCACTGACGTTCCGTTGCTGTGACCTCTCCCTTCCTGCGGGACCCCAGGCCCTGCTCCAGCTTGGCTGGATAATGGGATTTCTGCCCGTGGCACAGGGGTTGGGAGTAGATGATCCTTAAGATACTTCCAACCCGACCACGCCATGACTTTATGATTCCGTGATTGTGTCTAATTAGGTCCAACTTTAATTTGGTCTCTCTTGGGAGCCCGCTGATGATTCCACACGAATCCTGAGGGAGTTTTTGGAGCTTTGCAAAGTGGCTGCTCCTCGTTTCGTGCTCCCAGAAGTTTGGAGGTGGATCCTGAAGCTAACTAAAGCACTTTCAGGTCCGTGTTTGGGAACCATGACCACCAACTCCTTGGCTTGATGCTCCAGCTGAGGTGGAGCTCTGGAAAATTCCTGGACAGCAGATAAGAAGATAAGGAGGAAGGTGATGGAACACCAGCACAGGGTGCCCAGAGAAGCTGTGGCTGCCCCTGGATCCCAGGGAGTGTCCAAGGCCAGGCTGGACACTGGGGCTTGGAGCAGCCTGGGATAGTGGGAGATGTCCCTGGCCATGGAATGGGATGATCCCTACGGTCCCTTCCCACCCAAACCATTCCATGACTCAGAGCTGTTCCCGCTCCCCGCTAAGTTTCCGGCTGATTTTTCCGTGACTGTAGCACAGTGAAGTGACCGGGGATGGATTTGATCCTTGGCCCAGATTTTTGGGAATATCAGAACCGAAGCTCTGGAGCTCTGCTCGGATTGGCCTCCAACAGGCAATGACAGAGATCTCATCCCAGCACTGGGACAGGTAATCCCGGGATTTCCTGGATATTTCCCGTCATACACAAACACCGTGGATTTTCTGTCCAAACATACTTGGATAAAACACTGTTTTCCCCAAATCCCCCTTCCCTTTCCAAATCCTTTCCGGGATACATTTTTTGGGTCCATTTGCAGTGATCCCTTTTGGAGCTGTCACTTCCATGGCTCATCCCGTGTTCTCTTGGATGGCCCAGACTCGATGATGTCACCAGGGATGGACTGTGGCCTCTTCCCGGGATCAGACCTCAGAATTCATGGCTGGAATGACAACGACCAAAAGCCAAACCAGCACAACCTGGTCTCTCTTGTCCTTGAGGGAAACAACAGCTCCCAGGATTTGGGAAGTGTGAGACCCCTCCTTCACACCAGGAGTTCAGGCTGATCCGGGTAATTCCGGTTTTCCCCTTAAAACAACACGGTTCTGATGTCTCAGCAGGAATTTTGGAGTGGAAAAATCCAATATTTCAACTTTTCGTCCTGGAGACAGGAACAAACACGGCAAGGAGTGAATTTGGCCATCGGGATTTTTGTTTCTGGGAGGCACCAAACCCTCCCTCCCTATGCCAACTGGGAGAGGCCTTGGAGGGGATCCCGAGACAACCAAAACTGGGACCTCTCATCCTGTCCCCACATCACCTCCATCCCAGAATGACTGAGGAGCAGAAGATCCACAGCATTCCATCCTCCCATCAGCTCCGTGCTCCTAAAAGCAGTGAAATCCCATTCATGAATTCTTTTCTTTTCACTTTGCTCCATGGGATTCCTCCCAGAACATTGTAAATGACTTTAATTTTGGGATCCTTTCAAATGCAGGCAGGATTTGGGCTCTGCACAACATTTTCCTGGTTGGCAGAGACTTTTCGGGGTGAATGAAGAAGGTTACGAAGGCAAACAAAACCTCAGCTGAGTTTTGGTGACTGGAAAAGGAACAATTTATTTCCAGAGCTGTCAGGGCAGTGTTTTTTTTTGTCCACCCGTCCTCTCACCAAATCGCAGAACTCATCCCTGAAAAAACACTGTGGATCCATTTCTCTTCCCATTGAGAGTGTGGCTGGCATTCCTGGATGATTTATCTGCCCACTTTTATGGATCATGCCTTGGGAGTTAATTTGGGCTTCTGACAGCTGCTTAAAACTCATCCATTTGGAAAAAATTCCTGCTGTCAGACGAATAAAACCAAGCTGATCTCTGTTTCTTGTAATGTTCAGGATGACAGGGACTCATGAGCTTCAAATGTTTCTTTTTTTTTTTCTGATTCTGGCCCAACTTTTGGGTCATTTTTCTTGGGTTTCATTGGGTGGATGCTCAGCTGCAGGAAATCAGGTCTTGAGTGGGATGGTTGCATTTATAGAACCCTGGAATGGTTTGGGTTGGAAGGGAATTTAGGGATCATCCCAGTCCCACCCCTGCCAAGGGCAGGGACACCCCCCACTGTCCCAGGGTGATCCAGCCTGGCCTTGGACACTTCTAGGGATCCAGGGGCAGCCACAGCTTCTCTGGGAATTCCATCCCAGCCCCTCCCCACCCTCCCAGCCAGGAATTCCCAATTCCCAATATCCCATCCAGCCCTGCCCTCTGGCAGTGGGAGCCATTCCCTGGGTCCTGTCCCTCCAGGCCTTGTAACCAGACTCATCCCTTATTATTCTTTTGACATTGCTTGGCTAACATGGACACTCCAGGAGAGTCCTTTGGCCGGAATGAACTCCCAGGATTTGCCACTGAAGTATTTTGCTTCTGTTTTTCTGTGTCTTTGATCTTTCTTTTCACTCTGGGCTCTGCAAATCTTCGATGGTTTGGCTGTGCTTTAAGAACATCCACACAGGGACTAAAGAAATGCTTTACTATTATTATTATTA
>VZSE01014414.1:497268-582523 GCA_013398275.1 Promerops cafer | reverse complement strand
TAGGGTTTTATTCCTAACAGTTAT
Organism: Promerops cafer; assembly: GCA_013398275.1. Classification (NCBI taxonomy): domain Eukaryota; kingdom Metazoa; phylum Chordata; class Aves; order Passeriformes; family Nectariniidae; genus Promerops; species Promerops cafer. The sequence goes on along the minus strand of VZSE01014414.1, from coordinate 582,499 downwards.
CTCAGCTGAGTTCACTGATAAGGACAAAGTTCCCACCTCCCAGGGTTCCCTCTTTCCTTATCTGGTCCAACACCAGCTGCAGCCTGAGCTGGGCTGTGCTCACCTGGGTGGGTGCTCTGCCCAGCAGCAGCTTCCCCTGAGTGTTTGAGCCACCAGCACCCCAGTGTCTCTTCCAGTCTCACTGGTGGATATGTCCTTTTGTCTCTTAGAAAGTCCTGCATCCATCCTCTCTGAATGGGGAGCAGAGACAATGTGATGACAGGTCTTTCTAGGATATTTCCTTGTGCAGTAACTCCTGCGCACATGGCTCCATCTGGGAGTTGTATTTTTCCCAAAGGAAGCCATTAGGCGTGTGAGATTTGGAAAACGATCTTTTGGCATGTGCAGGTGTTGTCTTCTGTCACATACAAACCCCAAAAGAGGAGGCATTGAGGCCAATGGTCCTGACCTTCTCTGGTGACCTCAGAACGGAGCCGCTTTGTGAATGATGTCCTGGATGCTGTCCTCATCTCGTTCCTCCAGTGTAGCTGTGTGAGAGCTAGCCATGGGCTTGGGCAGGAGACACCAGGCTGCTCGAGGATGACTGCTTCTTTCTGAACTCAAAGGTCTCAGAAAGCTTTTTATTTCTTATAACAGCTGTCTGGAAGTTTCCACATGTTAGCGGAGGATGAACTTTGCATTTGAGCTCTAATCCCGAGTCTGCCAGACTCCAAAATAATTTAGGTTTAACTGTTCCTCTTGTGAGGAAGACAGCTTCATCTGGAAAATGCTTTTCCCTGCTCTGTTTACTTCTTCAGCTGAATTTGGTGGAAAGTTTGTCTGAAGGCTCTGCTAACTCCCCCAGTGTGAGCACAAACCAGCCCAAGCATTTGGAGCTCTTCCATGCTCTGGACTCTGAAATATCTCATAGATTTTTCTCTCTCTGCCACTTGTTTAAAAAGAACAAGGCCAAAAAACAGAGGAGAGTAATTGTGATCCAGATATCAAGTGCTGCCTAAAAAAGAAACCTGGGGGAAGACATAGGAACTGTGTTCAAGAATATAAAAGTCTGCTGCAAGGAGGAAAAGAATACTGTGCCTTCTGTGTCAATGACCAAAAAAACCAGAAGTCATGGGTTTATAATCCACAAGGAAAAATGTAAATTAGACAGTGAAAAAAGTGAAGCTCTGGAAAGGACTGGCAAGTGCAGGCACTGAGTTTCCATTACTGGAGGTCTGGAGTGTTTCCTGATTGTATCAAAAACTAAGTAGGAAGGGATTCGGTCTGGGAACAGGGGATGAATTAGATAAGTTACCTTCCAGACCTGATTTCTGTTATTCCAGAAAAAAAAAAAAAGTTTTCTTGGACCTTTTCTATCAGACCATTTTTTGGTTTTTAACTTCTGTCCCAGGGACGGAGATGAGTGGCTATGAAGAGGATGGGAGAGATTCCTCTGCAATTCTTGTCAGTAAAAATGGCCATGTGAGACAGCCTTGGAAACTTGCTCTCCAGAGATCCCTAAAGCACTGTCTGTGTTAGAAAGGATGGCATTTATCACCTCCAGAGAGTGTTCTGAGGAGCAATAGAGGGAGGCAATGTGATCCACGTGCTCCACCCAGACTCCACATTGCTTCCAAAAACGGGTTACGTGTGATTATGCTCATTTAACAGGTGGGGAAACTGAGGCACAGAGTTGCTGCCTAAATCAGCTGATTTCCAACAGTCCATCGAAATGTTAAGACTGGAGCTCGTGCTGTTGTGGCACAGCATCTTGTCCTCACCCATCACTGTATTTATGGCAGAGAAACATGGAAGTGCTGCCCAAAGGCCAGGGATAGGGATGTGCAGGAGGAATAAGGAGGGAGCTTCTGACTGGTTCTCACTGACCCTGGTGTGACATGAGCAGGCAGCCTAACCCACAGCAGGCTTTCCTTTCAGCAGTTGAGGAGAAGTAATGTGAAACCCCCATATCAGAAATTAGAAATGAACTTTAAAGCCATTTCTATGTATTCTAGGCTTTTCCCACATCCTGGCAGTTAAATGGGATTTCTGGAAGCAGTAGAAGACAGATGGAAAATTCAAGAAGGCAGATACAAGCAAATCTGATGCATTATGTATTAAAAACATATTGTATCTGTTGATTCACCAGATCAAAGGGCAGCTATAAAAATAAAAAACAGATCAAGACTGAGGTAAAATCTTACAGCAATGTTGATTTATAACTTGTCTTTGCCAGGAGAAATCTGAACTGTACGTGGATTTTAGAAAAAATGTCAAAGCTCTGGGTAATCATTTTATAAGCCTCCTCTAAGATACAAAACTAGTGTCCTTATGTGATTTCAATGTATTGGCTGGAACCTCCCTTTCTGTTTCCATCAGGATGAATGGATTGGAGCTCTCACAGAGAAGCTCTGATGCAGAGTCAGTTCTTGATTTTACTGAAATTGAAGCAAGGCTTTTGCTGAGGAGTTTGTTTCACAGTCCAGGTGCTCTAACTATAATTTGCTTGTGTAAAATTTGGCCTATGATAAAACCCTTCCCCATCTCACTAGAACAGTCTTGTGCCTTGTCTTTTCAAATGCACTCAGCTGTGAAAGTAAAGCAAAATCATCCTGGAAGTAACATCCTAGAGTGCTATTGATTTATGAATCTTGCTCTCATTCCTTTGCCTAGAGGAACCTAGATTATACATGGCACTTCAGAGTAAAAGTTACAGGTTTGGCTAATCATTTCATAAACCCACAAGGACCCTAATCCTGGCATTTCTGTAGACTTTCACCTGTGGGAAGTCAGGTAAGTTAGGTAACCACCCCATGCCTCCATTTTCCTACTTGTTAAATGGCCATAATCACATACTTCTGGTTTTGTAAATCACTGTGGGGTCTGGATGTGAGGTTGTGTTCATTGTTGCACACAGATGTCACATTGTCTTTCCCTATTGCTGCTCAAAGCCCTTTACAAAGGTGAAGTGCCACTGCTCATTACATAAACAGAGTTATAGGACCCCTTGGAATGGAGCTTTCCCAGACCACCTGCACCTTGTCATTTGGATCACTACTGGTAATTTATTGTTAATTAAAATTATCCTAAAGCAGATGTCTGTCTGGCCAGATGTATCATACCCTAATCTCTGACACTCTTGACCTGATCTCCACTTGCACAGTGGAGCCTAGAAAATAAGCTTAGATGTAGGTATTTGCATTGTGTACACCTGAACAGGGACTGAACCTCTCCCATCCATAATTTCCCTGTCATACCACAGATTTTTGGGCATTTTTGGCAAAGATTTGAGATTTCCCCTCACAGTATAATTAAACAGCTGATTCCTACCAATTCTAACCAGCCCAGGAGCAGACATAATAGAACTTCTGCCCCTCAGAGGAGTGTTGGAATGATCACTGAGAGCTAAAGCACCCAAGAACAATTTCAGCTGACAATCTATTTTTGTGTTTTCAAAAGCCAGTTAAGGGGGAAAGCCCTCAAAATCTGGAGAAGTTCAGAGGCCAAATCTGTCTCATGTAAGGGTCCCAATGGAGTTCAGAGGGAAAGAACAGTTGGCAAACCAAAAGAGGGTATAGAGGGATTTTGTTTACATAGAAAGGCAACAGGGAACTTCCACACCCCTCAGCTTTTAGAGAATGAGCTCAGATAACAATACAAGGAGAGTTTCCTGCAGGGTGACTCAGACCTAAATAATTGTCTTTATCTGAGATGCCCTCTGCCAGGCACATCCCTCTTTGTTGATTCAGGAAGGATTTTCAGAGTTTAGGATGAGTTACATCTTAGGGATGCAATTTTGTGTGACTGCACTGGCAGTGTTGGATTTTGTCTGAATTAGCTAGACTGAAATTGCAGTGACTACAATGATAACTTTTGCTGAACATAAAGGCAGCTAAGGGGACTTGTTAAAATGTAGGCATTACACATAAGACTTGTCAGATCAAGGGATCAGTCACTCAGATCAATCCCACCTCACATGCCTGTGGTACATCTGAACATGCCACCTCAAGAATTCTTTATAATCAATAAGGAAAAATCTACAGTGTGATTCATCTAATCCTGGAAGAAATGTTTAAACAGGTCAAATGAATCATACTTGCATTGACTGTCAGGATCTCAGGTGTAGGATCTGCATCCTGGATGTCTAGAGGGGGCTGGAATGAACAGCATGTGCATGTCTGAGGTTGTGTGCTTGCCCAAACAGAACTGAATATAGGAATTTTCTACAAACATTTATATCCCTGAGAGCATTGCAAGATGGATTTCAGTTTAAAGTTTGAGGAGATGGGTTAATTTTTTTTTTAATCTCTCTTTTTTTATCACTGGAGAGCTGAATCTTCAATCCCAGTAAGTCACTCTGCTGGCTGATTTGGCTCCATGGCAATACCACCTGTGCTGTGCTTTGACATCCGTAAGGCAACGGGAAAAACCTGTGATGTTGTGGTCTCATCCCAACAGGTGATGTGTCTCCTCCTCCCTCTACTGTCATTGGGCACACCAAAACCTTAGCCAAGGTTACATTCAACCCCAGTGTTGTTGAGCAAACCAGGATCGCCCGAAATGGAATTTTGGGAGATTTTATAATCAGATACGACGTCAACAGGGAGCTGAGTGTTGGGGATGTTCAGGTACTGTACACATGATTCATCTTTTCTGTTTTATTAACTGTACCCAAGATGGTTCAATTGTTTTTCCTGCTCCAAATTCCTAGAAAATGCTTTCCAAGTGAAAGCTACTCCTCCATCTTGTAAGAACTATCCACAATAAAACCAGTCAATTAGCAGCCACAAGATGGACTTAAACCCCGACTTCATTGAGCTTCTTTTTTCTGTCTGCTTTTCAGTTTCTCAGTATACTGGCTGTACATATCTGGATACAAGGCCAGTTCCTCAAGTGCATGCTGTGATTCTGACCTGTGGGCACATGTGTTATACCCTGGCTGCATTTGGAAGGAAACCCCAATGTCAGCCCTGGAAGGAGACGTGGAGAGCTCCAGCTGGATCATCCAGTCTGGATAAACTGAATTAAGGGGGCATCCCAAGGGTATTTGGACACAGAATTAAGAGGGATTCCAAGGAGCACTCATATCCTCCAGAGTAGACAGAGTCACTGAAAGCATCCAAATATCCCATAACGATGTCTGTAGACCATTGCACCATGATCCGCCTTCGATTCCTGACTCCCCTGCTCTTCCACAGATCCTCAATGGGTATTTCGTGCACTACTTCGCCCCCACGGATCTTCCTCCCTTGCCAAAGAACGTCGTGTTCGTGCTGGACAGCAGTGCTTCCATGGTGGGGACGAAGCTGAAGCAGGTGAGCTCCTCGTGTCTCCCCTGGGCTGCTCGGCTCTGAGGTGGCAAAGCTTGGCCCAGACTTTGTCTCACCATTTTTCCTCTGCAAAACGCTTGAGGTGAGACGTGGCTCTGAAGACACCTCAAGGTGAGGTGATTTACCTGCAAAGGGAAATGATCATGTTAGTGGGAATGGGATGGGAACAAGGAATGAAGAAGGATTCATCACTCTGTAAAGGTCCGTGCTGCCAAAATTGAGCACAGGATTGTCCAGGGCGGTTCTGTTCTGAGCGGTTTGAAGAGAGGCAGATCAGGCAGAATTCCCAGCAAAGTGCAGTCAGTAGACTCTTGTATCCAGTCTAACAGCACAGAGAAGACACTGCTGCCTTTAAATTACCTTGGCAAAACACCTAGTGAAGTATAACTCAAGAGGTTCTGCTGAAAGAAAAGTCATTTTGTCCTTTTTGGGAATCTGAGTCTTTCAGAACAAATCTTAGACATTTTTCCAGGGCACAGACCTTAATGTGAGCCACCATACCAAGCTGAAGGGCACATCAAATACAAATGGAATATGGATTCTGTGGATCCAAATTATCTTCCCCAGTGACTGGGGAAGAAGATGACTCATCAAGAGAGTTGTTAACAAGAAATCCTAATCCTGTGCTGAATGAGGACTCAAATCAAGATGCCTTTGAGTCTGTAAAAAGTCCCCCAGGACAGAGCCTGGCTCTTGGCTTTCTGTTATGCTCCTGCTGAAAAACGACCACCCTGCCTCTCAGAATAAACAGTTCTGGCACAAATGCCCCCAGTCCTGCAGGCTGGAAGCAGACAGCCAGTGACCAAGTGCTGAACCAGGGAGATTAAAACTCCAAGGGGCTTTGGTGGTTTTGTGAGCTGCACAAGTAGTCAGCAGATTAACCTTGCACTATGAAAGCTTTTATTGTCCTTCTGAGTATCAGAGTTTCTTTTCTTTACACCTACTAAAAACAACACAGCCATTAACCCCTAAAGGTTTACTTCACAGCCTAGGAAGTTCATGCTGCTAAACATGGATCTAAGGCAAATTAGCTACAGAGAGGTTCCTCTTGAGCCTGAAGTGAGAGAAGTGTCTGTCCAGAGCCTTTGTTGAGGCTGTACCCAACTTTTTGTCTGTTATCTCAGTATGTTCTTTTTATGGAGAACCACTGGTACATTATGGAGGAGTGCTGTGGGATGGAAGCACTTATCTTCCTTTGATTCCAGCTGCTCCAAAAAATTAAATTTTATGGAGTTAAGATCAAAATCATAAAACCCCCACATATATTAAACAAGAAAAGACCAAAATCTAGGACTGGCTGGAAAATAAACCTCTCTTGGTTCTCTAGGAAAGTGTGATCAGTTACAGCCATGTCTTCTCAGTGTCCTTTTTACCCAGTTGTTGATGTCATTAAGATGTTTATTAAATTACAAACAGATTCCCTGGTGTCAGGATACATCTGAGCAGAGGAAATGTCTCTTTTTTGTCTTTTCTCTTGGACTCCCACAGCTGTGGTGATCTGTGGTGGTGTGTAGAGAGCTGGGAAATCCCATGGGACTGTCTTTCCTCATTTCTCTCTCCTGAGTCACATGCAAGGTCAGCTAAAAATACAGTCAGCAATTGTAAAGAGTGCTCTTGTGGGTCAGCTGCAGTGACTAGGTCAAAGGACAGTTTTTAGGATTGTATAAGCAAGGATGGGAAGCATCAGCTGTGCACCTTTTTCTGCAGCAACTGGAGGAGATTTTGTACTCTTCAGTCACCTGCCTTCACGAAGTAAATGGCAAAGTGACTCAAGTGGGGTCAGGATTTCATGCATCCTACAGTTCCCACAACCCAGCTGTGAGTCATTTATCTTTTCCTCTCCCAAGGTTTTCCTTTTCCAACATTAAATTTTTATCTCTTTGTGCCATCCCTTTTTTCCTAAGATATCTCACTCTTTGAAGCAACAAATGTCCGCTTGCAAACACGTAGAGTGGGACTGGTTGATCAGCTAGAATCAAATCATTGGAGCTCTTCTAAAAGCTTGTGGATGTGGCACTTGGAGACATGGCTTAGTGGTGAACACAGTGGTGCTGTGTTAATAATTGGACTTGATGATCTTAGAGGTTTTTCCAGCTTTAACAGCTCTTTGGTTCTGTGATTAAGACCCTTGAAACATTCCCCTCACATCACTCAGAGATGTATTAGCTTTGAGGGGAAGACATTTCCCCTCAGTGTTCACAGCCTCTGAGCTCTGATGATGTCCAGCAGACTTGGATGTGTTGCAGCAGTCGAACTCCTCTGAGAATCTGAGCCTTTGCTACAGTCTCCTTTTAGCACTGGCAGGGAGATAAAGTTCAGGAATAGAAAATTCTTGAGCATGATGAGAAAAAAATATTCATGTGCTCAAGGCTTTGCACATCATTACTGCTGTCCCACTGGCAAGGAAAATCCCCATGAACTTTGTTCCTTCGTTTGCAGAGAGACAGCAAGTTCTGTGTGGAATAGCTGCTTTTAACAGCCAGGAGAGCCTGGGGAAGAGGTTCTACCTGCAGGGTTTACTGGGAAGCAAAATGATTTGCCCTTTGAGCAGTCTACCCTGCTGATTTTATGGTACCTTTGGCTAGGTCGAAGGGGGTACAGCAGTTTTACATTGGTATAACCAGGAGAAAAAGGGGCCAGTTATGGGTTCATCACCTTGTGATTACCATCATTGCACCCAGCTTCACTGAACATGGTGAGAAAGAACCCTTCTAATAGAACAAGAAAGTTCCAAGCTGTGAGTATGTACACAAGAGGACGAATTTGCAGGTATTTTGCAGATATGTGGTAAAATAGAGTTGTTTCAACCACAGATTTGTTTCACCTTACCTTTCCCACAGGCAATAAATGCCACACACTCAGTTAAGCAGCTGGCTTCACCTCAAGCCTGGCAACTTGTCAATGGTGGTGTGCCAGACTGTAATTTTCTCTGAGGTTAATTGCTCTAGGAGGAACCCAGCTGAGACTGGGACCTGCTGGGGATTTGCAAGGGCTTCAGTTCGTTTGCCTGTGCCTGCCCAAGAGACACTGTTGGTACCCTTGAGTCACCCACACTGCTGGAGCCCGTCGGAGGGCCCTGTGTGCCCAACCCCTCAGCCTCTGTGCCTCAGCACAGACACCCCGAGGAGTTTCAGGGTGGTGAAGGAGCAGACAAGCACCTGAGCACTCAGTGTTCTCCTTCCAAACTCCTCTGACTTCTGCTGCTTGCTGCAGAGCTGGCTGCGAGCCCGCTGGCTGTTAGTCCAAGTAACGGCTGCTGCCCAGCAGAACAACCTTAAATCACCAGGGAACTTTGGAAAAAATGCTGATTCTAATTACTGCCTTCAGACAGTTCAAAGCTACTGTGATGAGGAAAGTTTTGTCAGGTTCTCCATTTCTGTTGGAAAGAGACAACCCGAGAGAACACAGAAGAGCTGTCTGCAGCACCAACAACTCCATGCAGCTGCCTCCTGCTCAGGAATACACCACAGCAGTGTTATCTCAGTCCTCTCTGGAGAGATGAATATGGGATAGAAGAAATACTACAGTAAATAAGACATCAGATATATGTAGACTTCATTTGCTCAAAGAAAATAAAAATAAAATTTCTGTTCCAAGAGAAATGCAAGTACTTCTCATGCAGAAAAATAATCTGCCTAACCCTAAAACTTTTAAAAAAATGACAGGATCATGCAGAGAAACAAGCAACCTTCAGAGAAAGATGCCCTCAGGTATTCAGAAAGGGAACATCTGCTTCTGGTCTTAGGACTTACAGCCAATTTTGCCTCATGCTGAGGCAGTAGAAGCAGAGACAAAATTTCCCAGGAAGATCCCAGACCACCTATAAAGTGCAAGTCCTTTAATTGAGTTCAGAGTAAATAGGAGGCAAAGGTGAGGCTAGATTTTGCATGGGAATGCTGCTGATGCTTGAGCTGAAAACTCACGAAGACACTGAGAGCTCTCCCAAACATTTCCATTGGACCATCAGAGTTCATCAAAGGATGAACTGGAAACAGCTGCTGCTGATGTGCCACACACAGCCCAGTGACCACCTGACAAAGCTGTAGTGAAATGGAAGTGGCTAAATGAAGCTGGGAAGTCAGTCCATGGATTTGGGGTCACTGAGGTTTATGTATTAGAGCTACAGACAGCACAGCTCTTGGTCTGAGACTGGGATGAGGGCCCAGGCTGGTGCTTAATTGGGCAGGAGACTGGGTGGAGGCCCCAGCTGAGGCTGGGCAGAGCCATTAAAGCCTCTTGGTATCCTCAAGGCTCTGGCAAATGCATAAAAGTCAGTGTAGTGAAAGATCTTTCTTTAGTAGTCCTTTCCAAGCTGGAATTAAGAGTTTTTTTCCAGTTGCTGGAGCAACACCTGGAAGCCAGACCTGGCTTCTACTGTGTTTTCATCACGGATCTGTTATGCGAATTTAGGTAGGTTATTTGCTTTGCCTGTGCTTGTCTCTTTGCAGAGTCTTGTCTCTTTAGCTGGCAAACCCATGTCTGGATTATGGCTGTACAAAGATCCCCCAAGTCTAAAAGACACCAGATCTTTGTCAAGAATGAAGTTATTAGGTTAGCACTGTTTGCAGGAACACTGCTATTTCCAAGCAAATACCCCTTCACCCTAAATCAGGGTGTGTGCTACATGTTGCTCAACTGGGACCATTTGTTTCTGGCTGTGGGGAGCAGCTGAAGCTCAGAAGTGCTTGTGGAACCTCGCATGGAATCCTGCTGGAGTGAGGTCTTGTGTGTTGCATTACTGTCCTCAAACAGCGTTCCCAGGTAGCTCTGAGGTCCACATGATGTAATTTGAGGCCCCTTAGGAATGAGGGATAGGGTGCTGTGTCATGTGGAGAGACTTTTTGCTTGGATAGTTACCCCTGATGCAGTGACATAATCTTCTCCAAAACATCTGCTCTCTTCTCTGCAGAGTATTGGGGGAAGAATTGGCTTCTTCTTGTGCCTGAGGCAGTGGCTTAGGATGGAAATGGGCAGGGGAAGGGCTGGAGGCAGAGATGTGCAGGAGGGATCCTGGAGCTGGAGATGCTGAGGGAGTTTGGAAATGGTGAAAACTGGATGGGGGCAAGTGTTGGAGGACTGTGAGGGCTCTGTGGCAGACTCTTAGGTGGGAAAACTGGCAAGTTTGCTTTTTTAAGGAACTATTTAGTGCTCTTGCATTGCTTAGTGCTAGCCCTGAGCAAAAGTGCTGGGTCTTTGCTTTGACCAACAAACCATTGTCACTATCCCTCACACACTGGAGATCAGAGAATCCTGGAATGGCGTGGATTGGAAAAGACCTTAAAGATCATCCAGTGCCACCCCCTGCCATGGGCAGGGACACCTTCCACCATCCCAGGTTGCTCCAAGCCCCATTCAACCTGGCCTTGAAAACTTCCAGGGATGAGGCAGCCACAGCTTCTCTGGGCAACCTGTACCAGGGCCTCACCACCCTCACAGAGAAGAATTTCTCCCCAATATCCAATCTAAGTCTCTCCTCTTTTAGTTTAAAGCCACTCCCTCTTGTCCTATCACTAGGATCCTGTTGTAAAGTCCCTACTGCATGTCCTGTAAAAAGAAATGAAAATGGGGAAGTCACAAGGGAGGAGCAGCACATCTCTCCTAGCAGGTTACACTCATGGATGGGATGTTCTGAGGAGGGGCTAGAAAGGGTCAAACCTGGCAGGCTTGTGGCTGCAGGATGAAGGATGGGGGTAATCAGTATGAAGAGCATGAGGAGCTGTGTCTCAGCTCAACTCCTGCTCTGTAACGCAGCAGTTGATGATTGCTGAAATTGAGGGGATATGCTGTGGACAGCTTTTGGGCATGTCAGCTCTTCCCTGCACTGTGTTGGGGCTGATCTGTGTGACAGAAAATGACAGTACCCAATTATTGGAACAGTTTTTGTGCCCTGGAATGAACTCCATCTTCTGAGGATGGGCAGAGGGAGAGATGTCAAGCTCTGCAATGAGGGCATGGGGCATTTTTCCCTTGGTGCTGACCTTTTTGCTGCTATCTCCATGGAAATTTTTCATCATGCTGACAGTGTGGGCGTTTGACTGTCTGATGGGCACGTAATGGGATCTGATTCCACTTAAAATGAGCTAAGCACAAGAGAAGAATGTGGCCTTCAGACACTGCTGTGTCAGTCTGGCTGTGTGCCCACACAGCCCTGTTGTTTCCAGTTGGGCTATTTCAGTATAGCACTGTGAGGCAGCCCTTAAGCTTTTCCCTTTGCCTTATTTACAGTAGGGAATTGGTTACTGCTCCACCTGTAATCCATTCTGCACTGGGATAAGGGCTTCAAGTAACGATGATTTGTGCTCATTAGAACTTGCCTCCTTAAATCTTCACACTGGCATTTATTCACATCCTCAGTGCTGCAGTGAGATTGCCAAGACTGAGCATCTACTCTGCCCTCTGGACCCATGGAACTCCACTTCCTGAGAAATCAGATCAACTTTTGATCATCAGATTAGTTTTTCATGTATTTATCCTCACCATGCTTACCAGACAAATGAATTATCCCAACTGATCACATCCTTGAAGACAGTTTTGTCATCCACTGAGCAAAAATTCAGTGCTTAAGTGTCCTGGATGGATGTGGAGCTAAGTGTTTTACTCAATGTTAAGTGGAAAATCTTTTTCAGAAAAGGCAATAGGAACAAACATTTGTTCTAAATGATGGTTGTTTTTCAGCCTGGGAAAATACAAAGCAACATTTTTAAGGCCATATAGGAAGCCAGCAATGTTCAAGTGACCAGCAAAGGATCTGGGATGTTCAGGAGGAGGAGACTGGACCATGGACTGGAGACAGACCTTTATTGTCCAGAACTCTATATTCAAACTCCCTCCCATCACGGGCCTGTGTCAGTATTGAACAAGATGCTTGTTGTCCAGAATTGCGAAGGAGTTTTCCCTGGTTACGCCATTCTTGCCTGCCAGGAAGAAAGCACAAAGATACATTGACAGGGAGAGGGGCAGTTGCAGTTCCTCAACTGCAGGACATTCCCTGTGGAGGCAAAAAGGCCCAATTGTCCTCTCTGAGAGTGGGATGCAGGAAGGTAAAAGAATCCAAGGATAAACTTCTGGGTTAACCCCTGGTTTTGGCAGGTGACATGTGACCAGCGTTATGTGGGCAGAAAGGACACTGGGATACAGAGGAAAGCAAAACTCACGTGATGTGGCTTCCAAGCTCAGCAGGAACAGCACTGCCCAAGCCTTTGCTCTCTCTGTGCCTCAGCTGCTCTCTGTAATGTGGCAGTGGTGCTCCCACTGTATTCCCCTTGGCTCTGGACCCAAACCAAATCTATGGCAGCACCTTGTCTGAATGTTAGCACCATTTCAGGTGTGGCTTTGATGCCAGCCTTCCCTTAAGTCACAGCACTAATTAATCCTTCTGACAGACCATGGGGACACTGATGAGCTTTGGCTGTTGCTGTTTGAAAAACCCAGCTCTGGACCTTTTTATCAGCTGCCTCTGCATGTTTGGAGAGGGAAAGAGAAGAACCAAAGCACAGAGGATATTGAAGGGGAAGAAGGAGCTCTTTTGGTTTTTCTCCCTGTATTTCCTTGCAATCTTTTGCCAAACAATATATTCACTTGCACTTTTCTCCTTTTTGCTGTAGATCTCATTTCTGAGCCCTTCCCTGCACTGCTGCACTCTCAGACACATTACTGAACAGAGCTATGGCTTCCTAATTCTCTCTGAGCTTACATCTTGTGCCTTAGCTCCTTTCTTGTCAAATTTGGTTTCTCACAAGGCATCTGGAAGGACAAAGGGTGATGAAATTTTGTCTTCTAGTTGTGGGATCTTTTAGCACATGGATGCAAATGGCCCCAGGTCTGCTCTCTGCAGGTGTTCTTGCGCATCTCTTCCTGTCAGTGGGCCCTGTTTTCCAAAGGCTGTGGTTGGGAATGCTTTCCTCTCTGCTAGCAGTGCTCTCTAGACTGGCTGATCCCGAGCCCAAGCAGTTTCCTGGTGCTGGCTGAGCTGGAAGAAGCTGTGTCACTGGTGATGAAGTCCTGCTGCCCAGCTGTTGCGAGGGTGGCTGGACGAAACACTCAGAAGTGCTCCTAAAGCGATGGAAAGTGTGAATACGTGGGCTTGGGATATGCATTTTAATGAGGTGTTTGAATTCTCCCCTTGCTGCCCAGCAGGGCCAATGTCTGGCTGTGCCACAGCTCCTAACAACCACATATTGTGTCCCTGTGAGCTGCACAGCTCTCAGGGTAGCCAGGCCTCACCCTCGCCCCGCTCCCCAAACAAACAAGGGACTGTGGAAGAAATGTCAGATTTCTCCTAAAAGGTGCCCAGATGGTCTGACATCATCCCAGATGTCTCTGAGGCAGATCTTTGACCCAAAAAAAAGGCTGAAGGCTCTCAGCTTTCCCATAAGAGTGTGTATCTTCCCATACTTTGCTCCACCAGTGTTTAAGCAAGATGAGGTCTGTCAGAGCTAACTCCAAGGGCTGGGTACAAGGGTGGCAAATCACAGCCAAATTCGAGTGTAGCCAAGGGAGTTCTGCTCTTCCTGCTATTGCTGGGGCTGGTACAGCTCTGAATCACCTTGGCTGTGATGCAGGGCCTGCAGCAAGCAAGAACCAGGCAGGCAGCAGCTGTGTTGCATGTCCAGGTGTCAGTGCAGAGGTGACAAGGAAGGTCAGAGTGGTGGCTGGGAGCTGGCTTCTCTCTGGCCGTGTAGGCTTGAGCAGACACTGTTTGCACATCAGTCATTTAGACAGTGTGAGCTCCTCTTCTCTCCTCTCTCATCATTCATGGAGCACAGACATAAACTGTGCTCACTCCCTGTCAGTCATGGTCACCTCACCTGTCCCCAGCCGCAGAGCAGGGTTGTACTGCTCCAGGTTTGGGGGTGATATTTTGTAGCCCTGGAGGTGGCTGTTTCAGTCCCAAGGCTCTGGCTTTGTTGGCAGCTCATTCACCAGCACAATTCCTCATCTCAAATGCAGTGGCAATTCAGTCTCCACCTCTCAGCTCAATTTTATCTGGGCTAATTTGAGGGAAAAGGAGGAATCTTCCCCCATCAAGTTATCCTCTTTTAAATCCTCATTTAAAACTTGATTCTGACACGTACAAACCACTCCCAAATGGTAAGAAAGGATTTTTATTCAGCTGTTCTGTTTTGTTACTTCCTGCTATCCTCTGCTTTAATCCTTGCTCCAAATGCATCTACCCAGGCAAACATATTGGGAAAAGTATTTCACATTGCAGCACCTGGCACCGGACCCCTAAACTCTTTTTCCTCAGTGTAGTGGGTCCAGCTCATCTCCAGAATGAACCATTGTCATCTGCACAGCCATGGAGGAATGACCTGGCCCTCAGCAGGGTAGAAGAGGTTAATTTTCTGCCTCTTTGGCAGGAGTTTCAGTGGAATGGCTCACTGGGGCCAGGTGGGAGTGGAACTGCAAGGACCCCATTGGCAGCAGAGCAGTTTGGGAATCCCATGGCAGCCACAGCCCCTGGCTCCTTGGAGCCAGGAGAAGTTCCATCTGTGGCCTTACAAGGACAGAAGCAGAAACCTGCTGCTGTATCCCAGCTGAAGCTGCAGCCAGAAGAGCTTTGCAAAGCCTTGCCTGGGGTCTGGTGGAGATGGGAGGAGAGGGCTGGGCACCAACTGCACTTGGTCATAGCCGAGCCCTTCAGGATTTCAAGCAGTGCACTTTTACCAAGATATTCTCCTTATCAAAAGCTGGTTTTGCCTGCCAGCTGCTGAATCATACCCAGCACTCTGAGGGAAGTCACATCTCCCCCATAAACCATTAGTGGGTGAGGAATGCTGGCAGATAGCAAAGCGTGTTGTTCCACCCCATGAGGACTGCAGTCTTTAGGACACACCTGGGTGTCCTTATGAGCTGGCAAGAGAGATGGAAATAGGAAGAGACAGGGGTTTCAGAGCACTGTGGGAGAGGTGGAGAGACAGTTCAGTTCCTTTTGGCTCCAGCGAGAATCAGAATGCTCAGGACAGGATTAGTTCTTGAGGTGAGTCCCACCTTCTCTGCTTGAAGGCAATGCCTGGAGACAGGCACTTCCAGACAGTGACTCAGCCCATCCTAAAACCTGTCCAAAACAGATGGGATGGATTATTCCCTGGAGGTGGCTTCCCCTGCCTCGAGCAGGATTAGATGTGATGCCCAGCTTTCTGGTGACTGAGTTGGGAGAGCTGAATCCCACCCTTTATTTTTAGTGTGGATGGAGTAAAAGCTGCAGGAGAATGAACCATATGGCCTCCCTACTCTGTTTGCTTTGGAGCAAAACCATGTGCACACACGCACGCTTGTACATATGTTTGTGTGCATGTCACATAAATTCAAAGGGTTTTAATTTAGGCTGCAGAGGCAAGCACAGGATACAGATGCCGGAATCCAGGCTGTCAGTGCATATCCATTAAAATATGGAAGAAGTTTTTGGGAAAAATTGACTCCAACTCCGTGGACTGACAAAAATGAGACAGAAAGCAAAGAGGAAATAAAAGAAGGGGAAAGAGAGATGGTCCCAGCCCCACATTTGGCCCCTGTATGAGGGTGCGGGGAAGTGCTGGGTTTCCTGGGAATGTCTGTTTCAGTTCCCTCCTGATCCTCTCTGTAATTCCAGCTTGGATGCTGTGTCTTCTAAGCTACCAAGTTACTTCTGCTCTGTGTTATTTTACCTTTTCCTTTCCTTTTCTTTTGGCTGAACACAGGCAAGAATGTCAAAAGGAATTTGTGAGCACAAGGGAAGTGAGATGCAGCCTCTCTGCAAGTAGGCCAAAGCAAGATTATTTCTCCTCTTGCCTTGTTCTCAGAAAGAGCAGAGCTTATTTGGGCCCAATAAATCCCGCTGAGAAAAGTGCAGTTTCACAGAATTGGAAAAAAAAACCTGAAAAGAAGGGTTTTGTAATGGGAGAGGTCAAGCAATGTTAATTATAATCAGGGAGCTGTAATACAGATAATGAGATTTGGAGAGTTTTTCTTCAAATCATTGCCTCTAGGAACCTCTGTTCCTCTCCTTTGTGGGAGTAGAGGGAGGATGTGAATGAAGGGAGCTGTTGTGGTCTTGTTGTTCCTTGCTTTAACACCCTCCCCAAATTTCCTTCAGCAGAGCTTGGCATGGAGGCCTGCTCACACACAGGACAGAAGGTTCTCCATTTTCACTTTCTGCTTACTTTGACCCATTTCTTGAGGGACAAATACTCGGGCCAACCCTGTTATCATGGAATAAATCCAAGAGTCCTTTTCTCAGCTGTGTGATTGCTGCCTGTGCATGGGTGGGATGGTTTGGCTGACTGAATTGAGGGCTGGGAACCCCAAGTTTTGGGAACCACTTGGTGTTTGACCTTGACATAATTACAAAAGTAGCCTGGTTTTCCTCTCTGTAAAATGGGATGTTGATGGAGGCTGTCTCTGAAGGGTGATGTCATGCATTATCTGAAGCATTTTTACAATACCAAGGGTGTTGTAAAAGAGGAGACGAGAGAAAGTAAAACCTTCTTTTTCAAATAGCTGATTATTTAGCTCAACTTTGCCAGTTTCTGTGCACTGTTAGACTGGAGGCAGCCTCCATGTTTGGGGCAGGAATTCACCTTTGTGAAGGCTTGTTTGGGGCACATCATGATGTGAACCTAATGGAGTTCTCCCCTTCTCTTTGAAAGAATCTCTTCCACCAGCATTTGCTTTAATATTCTTGTCTGTGTAACTGTGGTGGGACGTGGAGGAATGTTCCAGCTAAGCAAATGGAGGGATTAATCCTGAGATCCCTGCAGAGGAAAATGATTTGTACAGAGGACAGAAACAGGCAGGGAGAGTCTCCAGACCTGGCTCCAGAATGTTTGAAGCTACGGGAAATATTTCCCTTCATTTCCCAGGTGGACTGGGAGCCAAGGCACCAGCTGTGAGGATTAGATTTGTTTGCAGTTGCATCATTGCATCATCATCTGCCATGCAGAATCCAGGGGGATATTGATGACACAGCTTGATCAGTCCTTTGAGCCCTTTTCCAAACTGTCTTTACATAGCAACATCAGGCCTAGGCTTATGTGGTTTCCAGCTGCTGATTACTGCTGATTACTTCTACATTTCTTCTGCATAAGCCCTTCACATATTTTCCTGACAGGCATGAGAGGAACCTTTAAATGCTGGTGAGCCCACCATATTATTTCTTGCATAGCTATCCTTGGAATTTGAAGGCTTAATGGTGGCCAAGAAGAGGCTGAGCTGAGAATCTGCTGATTCCTCTGCTTAGATATTGCCTCACATTCCTCCCATGTGTTTTGCACCCAGATATAGGGTATGTTTGCACAGACAGAGGCTGCTTTTGGGCAACTTCTCTGAGTCTTACTCAGCTGAAGTCTGTCTCCATGTGAACGCAGCTGCATGGCTGCTAAATCCCAGCTGGTCTCACTGAGGGGAGCTGGACACCTCTGCAGTCTTCCTCTTGCCTTTTCCTCAGTGGTCTGGCTTTCCCAGAGCCCAGGATTCTTAACCTCTTTTGCTAAGAACTGATCTTGTGACCAGCTTTCCTCACTCTGGTTGCCTGTGTTTACATAGGATGAAGAACAGTTGGCATATTGATGAAAAACAATATGCCTGGGACAAAACTGACCAGCAGGTAGAATCTGCAATGACTTCTTTTTATATCTAGTTAATTGAATATATTAACCTAAACATTTATTAATTGCTGAAACGATTCATTTGAGTGTATATGTAGCAAATAGTATCCTAATTATGAACAGAGAATGCGCATCCTTTGACATGTTTAGAGGTTTTTTAACTTATAAATCACCTATTTTAAATATATGCCACTTGCAGCTTACTGTAAGTCTAGAGGGCTTTGGACAAACTCTATGAGGTTTTTGTTATTAGTCATTATTATTCACTATCCCTTAATTCAGAACATGGTTCTCTATAGTAGGGGCTGACAGCTGGTTTGTGTGCTAGGAAAAGTTCATTAGAGAAGAAGCTGATAAGAGTTGTGGAAAGGAATCCTTCCAAGGTTATTTTCATGGTAACCAGAGTGGTGGAGATGTTTTTTACCAGTGAGCTCTGTGTTGATATATAGTGGCCAATGAATAAGTGTAAACTTTGTGGGAATGTAAAAGAGAGCCAGCTGTAAGAATAAAGAGATTTTTGGGGCCTTCTGATGTGGTACACTGTTCTTCTGCATGAAATGACCATCTCAACAACGACAGTTCTCCCAGTCACTGGGAGATTTTATCCTAATTGTGATGCCTGATTTTTAAGCTCAATTAGGCCTAGATGTGCCTCACAAGACCTTTTGGGCAAGAGTTGTTTTCCATCTCATATTTGCCCAGCCCCTGGCACCACAGAGATCAGGCCTTGAGATAGGGGAGGACACCCCAATTTTCTTCATCAGCCAAACTGGCGGTGTAGAAGTACCTAAAAGATCAGTAAATATTTTAAAACTAAATTCTTGCCCACTAAAACAGCTGTGTCTGCTGCTCTCTTTTCTCTTTCTAGACCAAAGAAGCTCTCTTCACAATCCTCCAGGACCTGAGGCCTGAAGACCACTTCAATATCATTGGCTTTTCCAACCGAATCAAGGTCTGGCAGCAGGACCGGCTGGTGCCAGTTACTCCAAACAACATCAGGGATGCCAAAAAGTACATCCATAACATGTCACCTACTGGAGGTATGACCAGAGACACAGATGGCATTAACCGTGTTATCCAATTAACTACAACAGAACAGAGAGTGGTGAATGTGGTCCTGGAGCATAGAGAATAAAAAGACATTGGGATTTAGGTCATGGGACAAGGTGGTCCCTTCACCTCCACTCAGGGTTATGTGTTCTTTATTAACGTACATGATGGGAAGGTTTCCTCAGACCCTGCCCATTGCAGGGGGTTTGGACAAGATGGCCTTTAAATGTTCCTTCCAACCAAAATTAGTCTGTGATTCCACATACTTATTAAACCCAATTTGATTCCATTCTCTTGTTTATCTGGTGACACCCTCAGAATGGGAAAGCTTCCAAGGTTATTTCTTGAGGACACAGATGAAAACATACCCTGGCAAAGGACACACAGTGCCAGTACTGTGTGGTTTCTGAAAGGCTCTGTGAAAGCAGGCTCATGATTTTGTCTGGGCTGGAAACCCCAGGGATGGAGCTCACGCTGTGGGATATAGGATTGCCTTCTGCAGGAGTTGGTTTCTCACCTAGTACTGTCTTCTTGTCTCTACCAAGGAGCAGCAAAAATGATATTTAAGAATTTCTAAGCCCTTTTTGCTTGTGCCTTGTTGCCTGGAGGGAAGCGGGCAGAGAAAACCCCAGAAGAGTATCAGAGTGCAGGGATGAGTTTTAATTTGATTCATAGGTCTCTTGTGAGGCTATGGACAGTAGTATAAAAAATCTCCAACTACAGCGAGCTTTGTAATCAAACATATTCCAGCAGCTGTGCCCAGAGAGCTGCAAAATGACCTATTCAAACCCTTCCCCATGGAGTAGTCACAGCTGGTTGAAGGTCAGGGAGGGCCTTCCCATGGCTACCCCTGAGCAGCGACCACTCCTAGCAGAGGAAACCCTCTGATGGAAAAACACAGCAAACAGGATGGTTGGCTGGGCTGTTTGTGTTGTGAGAGGAGTTGCTTCGGAAGTGGTTAGGAGACCTGCCCAGTTAAACAATTACCAGTAGTGGGACTAAACTCAGAGAACACAGCCTTTCTCTCCTGAAGTGCCAAGAGAGCCGTGCAGGAACCAGCTGGGTTTGCCCATGAACCTGCCAGAGAACAAAAGTAAAAGGAAATGACTGGCTGTGGTTCAGTAGGAACGTGCAGTGATTCTCCACCACAGGTACTTCAGTTTTTTCCCAGGTTTGGCTAACTGTGTTTTCCCTATAAAGGTGCCTTGAGTATCTTCCAGTGAACATGAACACGCACAAAGAACATGGTGTGGTTACACCCCTGTGTTGTACTTAGACACCAAAGAAATGGGAGAAAAATCCTGCTGCTAAATACCTGAGCATGTGGCAAAAGGCAGTTTTCAGTGCTTGCTAGTTCTATGATATAACTGAGTATAAAACTACACACTCTGCTACATGACATGGTTTTCTTCTGGTTTTGGGGAGAAAGTTCTTTCTGAAATTTTGGATCTGCCTGCACACTGAGAGAGTTAAGATATTTGGGTGCAGGTTTTTTGGATGAGAACCATTCTGCAAAAGACAGAGTCAGGATTTTGAGGACTTTTCAGAAGTCTTAGCTGCTTTCCTGTTCCTTATCTTGCTGCAGTCACTGGAGCTGTGAACACTGAGTTTCTAGGTATGTGCTGTATGGGCTTTCTATCACATCCTGTTGATCACCTTCCTAGGTCTCCCTTTCTGGACTCCCAGGAGTCAGCTGTGTATGGCTCTTAACCCATTTCACCTGCTTTGTTTTCTAAGAGCTGTTTTTGACCCCGATGTGCTGATTTTGCAAAGGTCCCACAGCCAATCCCTCTGTGCTTTGACTAGAAATACATGGAGAAAGGGAATACTTGTACTCATTTTCCTGTTTTCCTTTTTTTTTTTTTCTTTTTAACACACAGTGGGCTTGGATCCTTTTCATGCCTGTTCTAATGTACATCTGTTCCCTCATTTACTTTGTTTTCTCCCTCCCACCCCATTTCAGGCAGTTCCATTCTTCACTAGCCAGTTGTTTTGTGCAAACACACTCCTCAGCTAACCAAGCTCTTCCCTTTAAACTTTGTATCCCCTGGGGTGTGAAGAAGGAACCCATCCACTTGTTTTCCCATTTGAAGGCTTTTTTCCTGACTCCAAGTGTTGTGCCCATCAGAAAAAAATAAGCAGAACTTTTCCTAGTTCAGATATCATCTGGGAGAGTCCCGTAATTAAGTCCAACAATTTTTGTTTGTACCAGCCAGACATAGTATGATTGTTTACCAGGATGATTGTTGTACATTGAGACATTCAACAGCAATTTCACCTGACAAAGTGAAATTCATAATTCAATTCATAAGACCATAAACAGCTGTGCCAAACTCATGCTGAGTAACAGAGCTGAACTGAATTAAAGGGCTAGAGCAACTTGATGTGGAGAAAAGGGACATCCTGCTGTCCAGAGAAGCTGTCACCTCACTAAAGGGAGCTCAGGGAAATTATTCACACCACTCTTAGAAGGCGAAATGATCTCTAATTATTCTGGTACCTCCCCAGGGACTAATATTAACGGGGCTCTGCAGACCGGGGCAAAGCTGCTGAATGATTACATTGCTCAGAACGACATTGACGCCAGGAGCGTGTCCCTGATCATCTTCCTCACGGATGGGAGGCCGACTGTCGGGGAAACACAGTCATCCAAAATCCTCACCAACACCAAGGATGCCATCCGGGATAAATTCTGCCTCTTCACCATCGGCATTGGCAACGACGTGGACCACAAGCTTCTGGAGAGGATGGCACTGGAGAACTGCGGCATGACGAGGCTTTTCCAGGAGGATGAGGATGCAGCCAGCCACCTCAAGGGGTTTGTTCTGCTTTTTCCATTCTTTGGGTTCTCTGGGAAAGCATTTTGGGATGGAAAATCCTTTAATGAGACATGGCAAGAAATTGGAGTTTCCTTGAGGCTCAGCTCTGGTTGGGAGAGGCAGAGTATGATCAGATACTCTGAATGGCTACCCAGATATTTCCTTTTTCTTAGCAGACCCCCTGAGATGTACTGGAGCTTCCCAGACCCTCAGAACAAGGCATTTGTTTCCCTAATTCACATCATTGTTTTGGACATGTAAACCCAGAGAGCTGGGGGGCACAGGCCCCAACTCCTCACAGGTAGATGGTGGGAGGAGAGGATGCATTTCATACATCAAATCAACAACATAAACAGCATGGAGGGGATCAGGAATGAAGATTCCAGTTTGGAGCAAAAAAATTATTTCTCTATTTTTTGGAAATTATACCCTTTTGCCCAAGATCCAAAATATTTGACTTTGAAAAACACAATAAGATAATCCCTGGGATAACCATATACTCACTTAATTTCTTCATTCTTTGTGACCCAAACTGCTCATGAGTTTCCTGAAATCCTCATCCTTCAGTAGGACCAGAGATTATGCTCCTCTTCTGTGATAAGGGAGCTGTAGTCCAAGGGGAGATCCTGGTAAGGAACAGCAGAAAGATATGTGACCACATCTCTGACCAAAATGTCTGGCAACGTGTCAGTGTTTCCAAATAAAAATGATTGGCTTTCACTCCCAAAATGTTAGTGTTTTAACCACAGAAACCAAAGAGGGACAGTTATTGAGTACTGACCTCTCTCCTGGCTCATGCCTAGCTCCTCTGGAGCAATAAATCCAAGCACTTTCCACCAGGGCTTTGCATTCTGTGGCAGTTATGCGTGGACAAGAATTCCTTCTACACTAAATTCTATAGATCCATCTGTCACTCCACCCACGTCATTTCCTCCTCAGGACATGTATTTTTCATAGCAAGTGGCATTCCCTGGCAAATAGAGATGTTCTGATTGACTGGGCTGCAGGAGCCCAGTGCTGCAAGTACTTGTTCAAACGCCTCTCTCTGATGAGCAGCTCACAGTTTATCAAGCTCAGTCATGGCAAACCCATTTGGCATCTGATGCCAAATTTACACAGAAAAGCACAATCACTGCTGGAGGCCAATTCAAACCTCAGTTGGAGGGAAAACCTAAATGGGTGCCAATGTAATTTTTTTCGTGCTCAGCGGGTTGTATTTTTATACAGATACTTCCTTGAATTGTACTCTAAGACAGGTTGTGTATCTCCACCATTTGTTGCAATTCAGAAGTTAATTTACAGAGAGTTCTCAAGTTTAATTTAGTCATGTTTTTAAATCTGGTGAGGTCTCTGCATGAAAGACAATGAGCACTCAGACTTTAAAAGAAAGTCAACCAATTCAGGCTTTGGGTTCCCTTGGAGAGAGAATAAAGCAGAAAGTGTGACTTTAGCTTCCAGACAGTCTGTTTAACCAGATGTGTCAAATAAATGCAGCTTGAACTAAAAAAAGGGCTGAGGCCAATTCTTTGTTTATTTACCAAATTAAACTCAAATGACTTGCCAAGAGATGAGCAGTTTGGCATTTGAGTGGGAAATATGGTATTCCTGGAGCAGCTTGGGAGGAACCTTCAAAAGCACATCGCTGTAGGGAAAACACAGTATTGTAAACTTGGGCTTTGAGCCTTGTGAAGGTTTTCTTGGCTGTTCAGTGCGAGGTGTTCTCACAAGCGTGGTTGGTCACGTCAACAAGGCACTAAAGGGTTAACCTCCCTGGTTCCATGAAAGCCATGCCTTGCTCCAACAGAAAATCAGCCACGAGGAAGTGAGTTCTCTTGTGCCAGGGTGCCTGTACATAGCAGCTAGAATTCCTTCATTCCTTGGAAATGTCTTCATTTATGGGGGGCATGGTGAGATTCCTGCTTGATTTTCTTTCTCTGTTGGCCCTCAGAAAAATGTATTCCTTCCTGTCCTGCACTGACCAACCCAATCTAGGGGTCTTTCAGAGATTCAGAAGCTTTGGTTTGGAATCTCTTCAGCTGTGGTGGACCTAACATTTTGGCCTTACAGTTTCTGGCTCTGGGATACCATGTGTAACACCCCTAGAAACCTGTGGGTAACAGCATCTTGTCTAAGTACATTTTTTAATAATTGGGGTGCTTTCTGTGAATCTTGGAAGCCAATAATTTACTTTTAAGTGGTCACAAGTATCTCCTTGCAGAGATCTGGCACCAAAGGGGAAGGGAGGTGACTACCAGGCCATGCTGGGATGGTTCTGAACATACTTAAGAGACTCTGTTTAAATGCCTAAGGAACAGTGAAGACTAAAATGAGGCAGAGAATAATTTTGGTTGACAGGGGCCTCTGGAGATCCTGTAATTCAACCTCCTGCTCTGAGAAGAGCTAACTGCAAGTTTAGGTGAGGGTTCTCAGGGCTTTATTCACTCAGGTTTTGAAAAGCCCTAAATGCAGAGACCCTCCCACCCTGTTTTTCTGGGCCAAGTTAGAGTGGATGTGGTAGATAAATTTGGTTCCTGATGGCTCAAACTTCCCCTGAATGACTTAGGAGCCATTTTAGATAACCTGACTGTGTCCTTGTCTGTGTACAAGTGCAAGAGTGTGTTCCTACAGTGTTAACGGTGAAAAATGTGTCTTGCTTTAAGGTTCTATGATGAAATAGGGACACCCCTTCTCTCTGACATCCGTGTGGATTACCCCGAAGACGATGTGGAGCAGGTCACCCAGAACTTCTTCCCCAACTACTTCAATGGCTCTGAAATTATCATAGCCGGCAAACTCATCAACCGCACCTCGGATAAACTCCACGTGGAGGTGACTGCCAGCAACTCCAAGAAGTACATCCTCCTCAAAACAGACGTGGCTATTGACCTGCCTAGCAGAAATGACATCAGAGGTGTCCCCGGCCTGGAGGATGGCAAAGGTGACAATAATTACATCGAGAGGGCGTGGAGTTACCTCACCATCAAGGAACTGCTCAACTCTCGGCTGAAGAGTGATGACATTCAGGAAAAGGACAATTTGATGGAAAAAGCCAAGTCGATGGCCCTGGCTTACAATTTTGTTACCCCCTTCACTGTTCTGAAGATGAAAGAGGCTGGACTCCACTCAGAGCCACCCCAGGAGGAGTTAATCAGCCCTTCTACTGATGGCATCGGGGAAAAGGTGCAGAGCCTGCAGGGGCACAAGGCCCCACCAGGTATGAGAGAAGGATAACCTCGTTCTGGTAAAAAATCTTCCTTCCCGGGCAATGTCTCATGGCTGACTTTGGCACAGGGGTGATCTAGACAGTGAACTGAGGGGTAAAGCTGAGATTTTCATACCAGCTTTGCTAATTGTGGGCTGGGTAACCTTTAGCAAACCTTTTAGGCCCCTCACTCACCCCCTTGAAGCACTTACTGCTCTGTAGAAACTATTGGAGAAAAATCAGTGTTCCACATGAAACTTCAAGTGGCTGCAGGAATATATCCCATAAGCTCTCTGAATAATATTTGGGGAACATTATTATAATGTGTCTCTTTCTGCTGCTCAGTAAGTAGTTGTAACAGCCTTCCTTCCCCACTTCTAGGTATACGCAGAGGGCAAGATAAACAGAGAATTAAAATCTCCAAAACTTCAGGTCAGTGCCTGTTTTCATGCCTTTAATAATGCAAAATAATAGTGACTGATTTATGGAAACCTCAGATGCATATCACCGTGGTATAACCATCCAAATGACCAGCCAAAATTGTGTTTGTCAGACCTACAGAGTAGGGAGGAAAATGAAAACAAAACCAAAATACAGAGAGGATCAGTAATGAGGAGTGTGAGCAAGGCAGATGATCTACACCTCTTGATCCTCATGTTTGAGACTTCTGCAGGTTAAGGGAGAACAGAAACACATTCTCTCTGTATTAGAAATAGCGAAAAACCTTTTCAAAATAATAATACTGAAATATTAAAAAAATTGTTGAAGATGAAAAAAAAGAGAAAATTCTACAGTATTTTACAATTTTCCTGTTTGTGCTGCACCTTTACTTAACTTTTCATACATTAAACACTGAAGAATAAGTCCAGATCAAGAACTCTGACTTGAATTTCTCTTGATAGGGTCAATTTTACCTTAGAAACTAGCATTTTTGGCTTGCCTTATTAATGGCAGCTGTCTGATAGTTGATGATAGGTCAAGGATTGTTTAAAAATTAAGATTATGGGATCAACAGCTGCTGTTGACTGCTCCAATCTAATATTGAGGGCCAGGAGGGGTCAGTGTGAGGTAGAGCCATGCAGCAGCACTTGATCAGAAAGTACATTTCTGTGTGCTGTGGGGGATGTAGGTTGCCAAGAAAGAATGCAGGAGTTCAAAACACCTACATGATAATTCCCATAAATCACTGAAATTATCTTCTGGGAAGAAAGTATCCTGATTTTCATCTAGACTGTTTTGGGTTTTGAGTTGTCATTGAAAACCCAACCTCTTCTGTGAGAAAAACAAAACAATCTTTGCGAAAAACAAAGCAAAACTTGGCATTTCCTAGCAAACTCCATCTGACCCTCTAAAAACAACAAACCAGGAGGACTTAGAAAAACAGGGACAAATACACTTTAAACAGCAGTTTTGTTGCAATCTTGGACACTGCAGTTTTGTGTGAGCGTCTCACATTTATCTCTTTTTCCATGTCTTCTCAGCGGATGGGGACCCTCACTTTGTCATTGATTTTCCCTCCAGCAAGTTCTCTGTCTGCTTCAATATTGATGGAGAACCAGGGGACATTCTCCGGCTGGTCTCTGATCACAAGGAATCTGGTGAGCAGCCAAGTCAAGCAGTTTCTTGAGAAAGAAAAGGAAAATCAAAGTGTAAGGCCAGCCCTGCAGCAGACCAAGCACCTAGGTGCCTCACAGGCAAGAAAGTGGTAGGAAATTAGAAGAAGTTTATTCTGTGGTTCAACTTCACCCAGTTACAAAGTCACAGCTTGCAGATAAAAGGTTTGGACCCACCAAAATTGCTCTGCTGTGGGAATTTCCCTCTTTACTCACAGTACTGTTTGGTTTGGGACAGAGCAAAGTACCCAAACAGGCTCACCAAGCACCATGGCTCTTTTAGTAAAGAAACCACCAAACTGGCTAGAGAGTCATGACAGTCTTGAGAAAACCCACATGATTCAGGATCTGCTTTACCCAAGCCAATCTGAGCCTCAGGGGCCCAAAGTGTGGTCTGATCCGATCTGGAATTCTCAGCAGGGCAGCTAATAAGCAGATTATGTCCTGCTCAGGGCAGCAGTGGGAGAAAGGGGTGTCAAAACCAGAGACAGTTCACAGGCTTGTTTTACAAAACCCCACAAGAAAGTTGTAAGGATTCTGTTCTGTGTGGCAGTGGTCTAGTCCCTCATATTTCTGTGTTCATGTCTGCCTCAGTAAAATACAGCTCCAGGCAATGTTTCCCTTCAACTTCTTTCACAGACTGTGCTACTGCTTGAATGATTTTTTGGCTCAAATGCAGAATGAGCTTGAGGAAAACACTCTGTAGCACTAGAACCTTGAGTCTTTGAAGGCAGAAATGAGAGGTCCCATCAAGAATAATGGGATATGGAGACATTTCATCTCAGTGTTAATGGCTTGGGTTTAGCTTGGGTTAGCAACAAGCTTCCTCCTTAATTGTCACTCTTCAGTGGGTCTTTAGAGGCTTGTGGGAAGTGAGTCACTGTCTTATGGACAATAGGTCACAACAAATATTAAAATGACTGGGAATCTTACTGTGGACATTTAGGCTTTAATTGACTCCGTGGGATCTGCACTTTAGAATAGTCAGAAGCGGTTCTTTCTGTGGCACTGTGTACACTGTGTTAGGATTAATGGGGCTGGGGGCCCCTGTCTGCAGGGAAGGCCAGTATTTTTGAGTTTGGGTAAATTTATGCACTCTGTATGAGGTCAAAATTTTATAACAGACTGATTATACTCATTTGAATACTGGTAAGTGAAGTAATTGAGCACGAGGTGGCGAGCCTGCATGTCCTCAGTTGCAAGGCTTGTGTCATTGAGACAATAGACCTGTTCCTGCTGGGCCCCTTCCAACTCAGACTGTTCTGGGACTCTGTGATCCTGGGTTCCAGCTTTCATTCACTGATTGTTTTCCTGCAAGGTGTAACCGTGAACGGGCAATTAATTGGAGCTCCCGCACCACCCAACGGCCACAAGAAGCATCGGACTTACTTCAGCACCATCACCATCCTCAGCAATAAGCCAGAGAGGTCTTACCTGGAGATCACACCCAGGAGGGTCATCCTGGATGATGGGGAAAGGCTTGTCCTGTCCTGTGGCCGGAGTGCTGTCGTGAGAAGCAGGAGCCTCGAGGTGTCCATCTCTGCCTTCTCCAACATCACCGTGACGATCCGGGACTCCATCAGCTTTGTCATCCTCATCCACCACTACAAGAAGCCAGCCCCATACCAGAGGAATCACCTGGGCTTCTACATCTCCAACAGTAAAGGCCTCTCTTCTGACTCCCACGGGCTACTGGGTAGGTGACAGGTTCTCAGGTTCAGAGCTGTAAATCAGACAAAAATGATGTTTCTGAGCAGAGACAGGAGGGAAGGAACAAGGCAGGTGGGCTTTAAGTTCCCAGGTGAGACTTTTACACCCTCTCTCAAACAACTTCTGTCTTTCTAGTACCTCCAACTCCTCTCCTGTCTTTTCCTGTAGAGGCTCTCTCTCCCTATCCCAGCTGTGCCTGCTTTTCACATTTCCACTCTTTTAATGATTGTTCAATACAGTTACTATTAGAATACACGTGCTTGATGCTCCCAGTAGAGAGACAGAAACCAAATCTTCCACAAGAACTTTTTGTGGCCCCTTTCTTTCAAATGTGTAATGAAAGAAGAGCCACGCCTATCTTTTGAAAGAACTAGGCTTTAGGTAGGCTCAGCTAATGCCCAGATGGTTGTGCTCTTTCAGCCAATGAGAAGTATTGAGGTTTTTGGTGATGTACAGGTGCAGAACACTAAAACTTCTGCCATAGTTTCTGTGCCTCTCAGACACTCCCAGGTGAAGCAGGAGATGATCCCTTAGGAGTGGGGTTTTGGACTCAGGCCACTCTCATGGACAAAGCTCTAAATCCACACTCAGGTTTGGCCTAGAAGAACTTCCTCCCAAGAAGGCAAGGGAACAGAACTTGTATCTTCAGGTCTAGGACTTTTTGCTTGCTGATGGAAATTGTGTGAGTTATTAACCTATTAAGTTCCAGAAGGGAACTTACTACTGGCAGCTAAAAAACCTCTTTAGGTCTTTAGTGACCCATGGGAAAAAAACCCCCAAAACCAGAGTTTTATTCTAACCTCTGTGTTTGTGGGATTTAGAAATGAATCACAGGAACAAGATTCATCCTGCTCTTGCAGAGAAGCCCTTTACAGATCCATAAGCTGAGAATCCTCAAACGCATCCTACTAAAAAAAAAAAAAAAATTGAAATCACCAAACCACAGCAATTTATAAACAGGCACAAATCAGCCAGTCATGGACTCTTATTTTATCTTGCCTTGCAGGTCAGTTCTTGAACCACGAAGTTAAGCTTCTTCAGGAATCCCTAAACACAAGTCATCTGGAGGCTGGGCAGAACCAAACCGAGGCGCTGAAGGCAAACCCTACAAACACCCTGAAGGTGAAGGGGCGGCTGGTTCCTGTCGTGTGGAAGCAGAGGAGGATCTACAATGGCCAGCAGGAAGTCAGCTGCTGGTTTGCCAAAAACAACGCGGACAAACTGATCGATGGGAGCTATAAGGACTATCTGGCTTCTCATCCTTTCGACACAGGGACCAGCTTTGGGACAATTAACAGCCTTTAAGGTCACAGCGATGCACTGCGGCAGCACGTGTGACAGCAGGTCCCTTCTGAAGCCTCTACTAGGCAACTTATGAATATTTCCTTCCTTTCTGGTGCCAAAGAAACCAAGGGTTTTGTCCTTGGAAATCAGCTGTCTCTCTTTCATGCTAAATGAACGTTCACCAAATTCCTGAAGAAAAAGAAGGCTGGGGGAAAGGACGTGGTTTAAAGGCATGATTGATGCTCTCCCAGTGGGAAGGGAGGGAGAAATAAGCCAGTGAACAGTGCAGAGGCTGCTGGCCTTAAAATAAACCCATGCAGGGATCTGTGCAATACCCCCTGGGGCTGGTGAGTCACCCCACAAAAGGCAGATCATAGAGCACAGTGCCTCTTGAGGTGATAGGCTTTGCAAAGAAGTGACTTGGAGCACCTGCTCCAACCTTGGTCCATGGGGAAGGAGAGAAAGAGAGAGAAGAGCTGGGTGGATATTCATCTGCAGTGACCCATCAGCATTAAACAAAATCAAAACCTTAAATCAACAGGCCAGAGGAGGGTATTGCTTTCCTGGTTAGTGGGATGAGGTCTGGATTTGCCACTAAACATGATGTTCCCTGAATCACTACAAACCCTTAAAGCAGTGGTGAAAGCCTTGACGGGGTTTATTGCTGTCTTGGTGCACAGGCTGTGTGCTTAAAAAGCACCTCTGGTCCTCAGCAGCAACAGGAGTGGTGCAGGCTTCCATTCCATGGAGCAGTTAATTCAACATAATTCAATTTAAATAACATTACAAGGTTAGTGATTTCTTGAGTCTTGACTCCCTCAGAAAGAAACAAAGTTCCACCGTGAGCTTCCAACAGACCTGCCATGTCCCTGAGCATCACACCCCTTCTGCTCAGCAAACACTAAAATTTCCTGAGGGATGACAAACCAGAACACACAACAGCTTGTGAGCCTACAAAGCAGGCTCTTGAATTTCAACTAGATGTTTCGAGCTGCTTTTGTAATCAGGGAGGAAGTCTTTATTTATTCCAAATTGTCAAAAAATTTTCATCCCGATTTCCCCTGGCTTCTTCTCCTTCCTTACACTGCAGGAATTTGTGCGCAGCAGGAATTTGGCAGCAGGAGGTTACAGAAGGGTCTGCCAGCCACCCCCACTGCAGGTGGTGCTCCAAACCCAAAACTGCAAGGCTGTGGTGTATTTTAAAGTGAGGCATCACTGAGCAATGCTATAGATCAGCCACAGGGGAGTTTTAGCAGAGAACTTGTCCAAAGTGGACTTGACAACCACAAAGACATTTACATGGCAAGGCCAAACTGAGCTCATGAATACTCTGCCTTTCCAGAATTGAAAAGGAGGGAGGCTGGGTGTGGAAGCATCTCCAGGAAATAAATTATATCCATGTGTTAGGAGAAAACAGTTGCCAGAGACCTACAGAAATAGGTTCAATCTTGACTGGTTTTTTTAATATTTAACAATTAAATCACATTGTTGCTGTTGGAGCTCCAGCTGCTGGGGGTGGGGTGGTGATTTTCCAGTTGCTTGATCAGCTCGATAGTGCTGCAAGCACCGTGGCAGCAGAGCAGGTGGCAAGCATGGTTTCTTTACTCACACCATGTGCTGCCTGGGAGAGGGAAACAGCCAAAAGCAACCAGCAAGATTTAACTGCACTCTGGAAGATCCTTACGGAGAGCTCAGTTAGTACAAAACTCATGCCAAGGCTCGTACTTTGGAACAGAACATAAAGAAGAAACTACTGATTTGGGGCCTGCTGTCTTGAGAAACAGCTCTCCTGCAAGGGAGAGTTGAAGGCAAGACCTTCAGCACAGTCCTGAGTGTGGAATAACAACAGAGGTTTAATGCTCTGCAGTTCGCTTGTGCGCCAGAAAGAGATGAGGAAGAACAGCTGTGAAGGTGACTTCTCTGCCCAAGAAGACAGTAGGAAGATCAGCCACAGCCCACACCCAAACAACCTCCCCTTTCACTAGCACGGGGCAAAGAGGAAAGTGGCAGTGGATTTCCAGACACCCCAGGGTTTGGCAGGTGTTTCCATACTGTCCTTGCTGAAACCTTCCCTCTCCTCCCACACTGTGCTGTCCACGTGTATTGCTAAGGGGAGTGACTGGCTTAGGCTCTCCCCTCATCT
The DNA here is from genome assembly GCA_013398275.1 of Promerops cafer. Taxonomy (NCBI): domain Eukaryota; kingdom Metazoa; phylum Chordata; class Aves; order Passeriformes; family Nectariniidae; genus Promerops; species Promerops cafer. Next base: position 550,785 of record VZSE01014414.1, on the reverse strand, counting down.
CCTCTGTATATAGAAATGTATATAATATATATAAACACACACCTACTGCTAATAATTTGGGTGCATCATTGCTCCTCTTTCTCCTCCTCCAGCCAAGGAAACACATTTCTTTCAGGGCCTGAAGATAACAATGATCAAGTCCAACTTCTCATCGATATGAAGCACCTGGAGCAATATACTCAAGGTCTCCTTAAGGCTCCAGTTAATCCATTTCACAATAAATATTTTACAGTGAACACTGCAGTGAAGCTTTCATTTGGCAAAGATAAAACAAGCTTTGAAGCTAAGGTTGTGTGTGTTTTGTGCTGCTGGACAGGCTCACGTTACCAGATGACTGAAAGAACCACTCACGAGTTAACAGTAAGTTGGGAACCAAAGTAATTTCAGTGGAAAATTGAAGGTCACTGATGTTCTTTAGTCTCTATACACTTGGTAGGAGGCAAGAACAGACCCTAGGGTTCTACTCCCACATTGAAATGAAAGTTTAACCACAGACTTTAAATACAGTAGAATAGGACATGGGAAAACAGTTTGTGCTCCTCCTGCCCCAAGAGCAAAGGCAGGTCATGGACTGTAAATTTCAATTTTTTTCAGCTCTGAAGCAGGCATCATAACACTTCCATCTCTCACGAGGAGGAATATGTTCAGGCTTGGTCTTGATAGCCCTTCATGCTGTCCCAGAGAGCTCCCAGACCTCTATGCAGTTATTGCAGCAAAGATGCATTTGTTCTCATCTCCAAGAGTGTCACAGAGCACTTGTCTAGTGATTGCACATTGCTCAGACAGCTCAGGAATGAGGCTGAGCAATCACTCTGGAGTGCAATGGAAACGATTGCACAGCACCATTTCAGAGGTGGGAAGGGAACAGGGCTGCTGAAACAGCACTGGCTACACAAGGATTGAGAGGGAGAACCTTCCCCCACTTGTCCTGCTATTGCCGATGGTGAACCTTCTCAGACAGCCTCAACTAAGGGCTAAAATGAAGGTCACGTCACTCACAGTCCAGTTTAGGACTAGGACATTGCTTTGGCCAAATTTGCACTCTTCACCCACTGCAGGATTGCAGTGTGCAGCCCCATAGCAAGAACAAAACTCCAAAATACCAGTTTTCCTCAAAACAGGGAGCAAGTTTTTAATAGGGAAGCTGTTTTAATCTATTTCCAGTCCAAACCTTACACAGCACAGGACTTACTCCAGCCCTTGCCAGTGCAGAATTCCCCAGACAAGGAGAAGTTGTGTTGTGAAACTGACTGCACTGAGCAATATAAATAATCCATTCAGAGTGCTGTGTGCCATGTGTTCCAAAAGCTTTTTGATGTGCCAGCAGAAGTAGGATTTTGACCCTTCATTAAGGAAGAAAAACAAAAAAGGACCTAATTTCCAGAAAAAACAGTTTAAAGCTGCACAGCTGCAAGTGTAGCCAAGCGTGTCTAGTTCACTGAGGGGCATCTGAGACTTTGATTTGCATCTAAGGCTTCAAACCACTTTGAAGTCAGGAGAAAAAACAACAAATCAACCCCCCCCCCAAAAACCCCACCAAACATCTTCACATGCTCCAAGCTCAGCCTTTACATCCAAATCCATCCAAGTTAGAAAATCCAAATCCTTTAATTTTACTCCTTAATAAGGGCTGTTTTCTTGGGAAAAAATACAAGGGAAAAAGGAAAAATAAAGGATCATTCCCATCCATCACTTAAGGCGAGTCGTCTTGCAAGAAGCAAAGCCTGGCTATGGCTCCACTAGGGATACCAGCCCAGTGGATCCTGGACCCCTGCTCCAAGGACTTTCCCCCCCACTTGGAGTCTGGATGGGTCTCTCCACAGCTGTATCTGCATCCAGCCTGGGAGTGGGGTGGTGCAGCTGCTCTGTGCTCACTCCCCAGGACAGCTGCAAAGTGTTTTGCATTTTTGTGTTTCCAGACAAATACAGTTTGCTAAGAGGAAAGCAAACAGGGCAAAGCCCTGCTCTTCACACTTGGAGCAGAAAGTGCCAGTCCTGGGGTGACCCAGGGTCCTTTCCAGCAGCAGTACTACCCCAGGTCCTTCCTTACCCCCAAAACAGGGCTAGCTAATGGGGCTTTCAGATACAGTTTGAATCAGATCCTGCAGACATTTCAGTTGTTTATTTTAAACTAAGTAAAAGGCAAGTTGTCAACTCCCAGTAAACACTCCCTTGTAAGGTGCTGACTGGGATCCATCTCTGAATCTGTTCTGGAGCCCAGCACAGGCTGATGCTGCAGCATCAGGGCTTTGCACTGAAGCAGCTCCTACAACTCAACCTCAGAAACCAAGCTCTGTGGCTCAAGCTCTTCATCTTTAGGTTTACCAGAACAGCCCTGCTGCAGAAACACAATCTTCCCTGGTCAGGAAAGATTGCAGCAGCTCCCCTTCCTCCCTTTCACAGCGTTAGGGTTGTGCAGAACATTAAGCACATGAAGGCATTTAATCTGTGAAGCAATTTTAGGTCAAATATTTATTGGATTCCTTATAAAACAGTAAAAAGAATCAGATCCACTGGGACAAGCTTCCCAATTCAAGACATTTAAATACATATTGCAAACCAATTCTTTTGAGCATTGTGCATATAAAAGTGTCACAGTTCAGGTAGTACAGAATAGAGCCTTTTTTTTTCTTTTTCTATTAAAAAACCAGACAATCTTTTCATTTCAGTCTCTAGCCCTGACAAAAGAAAAAAAAGTCACACCCAGTTGTCCAGCCAGGGAAAATACATCCCTGTATCCCCAACCTCAATGTGCCTGCATGTGGGGCAGACAGGTAAAGCAGATACTGCTCAAGCCTGTTCTGGGTGCACTGTCCACAAGACAACTGCAGGATAGGTCTAAGATGAGGCAGGCAAAAGGATCTCTGTAGATCCACAAGGGTCAACCAGTATTCCCCACCCTGCCCTTCCTTGGCCAGCTCAAGGATCATAGTGCTGCTCTGTCCTCCACCTCGCTTGTCCTGCTGTTGTCAGATGACCACTTGATAGCTGGGCTGCTTCATCTTCTGGTTGGTTGCCCAGAGTCCTGAAGTATCCTGGTCACTTTCAGACTGATCAAAATCCATGTCTGGAGAGAGCAATACCTAGGAAGGAGAACAGAGAGATGCTGATGGAGTCAAAGGTCTCAGATCTTCTCAATACTGCTTGCTGAACGAGTCAAGCATTCCTAGAGGGGTCTGCTGCCAGATCCAATCCTCTTTGGCAGATGGGTAAGGCCTCAAGGTCATCTAGACCATCTCTCCAACAACAGCCAAACAGATTTGGGCACAGGCACTGTGACCATCTGGTGTCCCAGCCCCCTTCCTTGAGAGCAGAACGGGCAGCAGAAGGCTCTGTTCCCCATGGGACAGGACTCACACATGGATGTTCAGGCCTGGCTGGAGCCTCAGTGGAGATGTACAAAAAGGAGGCCATGTATTTTGTGAACAGCTGTACCACATGTAGACCTTTTCCCAGGTCCCCAGCCGCTTGTCACCTCCACAGCTCAGCCAGAAGGGCAAGCAGAGCTACAGGCTCAGCTTCAGCCACGGCCAGGAGTGGTGCCCTAGCCTGGCAGCACCTCATTTCTGCCTGGCACAGCAGAATTGTGCGAGACAAAGCAGTGCAGTGACACCCCTCACTGGTGTCTGAGGTAAAAAAAGCACATTTTTTTCTTCCTGGAGGACCCAAAGGCTGCCCTTTGCCCCCAGGAACCCCTCAGTAGTTAACTCCACACCTGAGGCTACCATGGGCTGCTCTAAACTGGCTGCCATCAGCCTGGCACATGCGCAAGATGCAGACGGAGCCACGACTGGGCATTGTCCAGCCACATCCTCTGGAAGAGGAAAAAGGCTGGATTTTATCCAGGAGATGGCTGCACTGACTGCAGAAGAGTTGAAACCCAATGCCAGCCAGCCAGCAGTGTGCATGGATAATATTCATGGCTGGACAGGTTAGAATCATTGAATCCTCGAGGTTGGAAAAGACCTCCCAGGCTGAGTCCAACCACTAACTCAGCACTGCCAGGTTCACCACTAAACCTAACCTGTCCCTGAGCACCACATCTACATGTTTTTTCAACACTTCTAGGGATGGTGATTGCACCGTTTCTCTGGGCAGCCTGTGCCAGTGCCTGACCACCCTTTCAGTAAAGGAATTTTCCTTCATATCCAATCTAAACCTCCTCTGGTGCAATGTGGGGCCATTCCCTCTTGTCCTGTTCTTGTTACCTGGGAGAAGGGACTGATCCCCACCTTGCTACAACTCCCTTTCAGGGGGTTGTAGAGAGGAATAAGGTCACCCCTGAGCCTCCTTTTCTCCTGCATCCCCAGTTCCCTCAGCTGCTCCTCATCAGAGCTGTGCTGTTTACTCAACCCTATCCTACCCCCATCTCCTCAAACACACACATTTGGGCAAGAGAAGCTGCACTGTCACTGTGAAGTCTCCCTGTGCCTGACTCAGCAGCCTTCCAGCTCAAAGGCCCAAGTCAAGGGATGGTTCAAGGACTTTCAGCCCAGTGCTCACACACAGAACATTCCCAACATTCCCAGAGCTCAGGATCCCTTGGGCAAAACCAGGAGCAAGGTGAATTACTCCTGTCTCTGTCTATCTCCACACACAGTTGTGAATTCACGTGCCCTCCACTTGCTGGCACTCAGGCAGCACCACGGGGCCAGTCACCACAGCAACAAAACCACTAAACAGGAAAAACAGAACTCCAGTGAGTCAGTGACTTCAAAGGAGCAGAAGAGCCGCAGGGGAAGATTTCCTGCTCCCCACCCTCACACACACCCCAGCCCCTCCATCCAGTGTTGTTCTCTTCACAGTCAGACACCCAAAGGACAGCAGCACACTGGATTAAGCTCTCTTATTGTCCCCCTCATTGGTCTCAAGGATTTTTTTTTTTCCCCCCAAGACACACACTGGAAAGTTTCCATCTCTCTCACGTGAAGGTTTCCTCTGTTGATCACATTGATATTGTGGTGCTGTTGGACCTGAAGAAATGTGTGGGTAATTACTCACAGGCAGCACTGTGAACTCACTGAGCTCTGACAGGCTGCAACAGACTGGTCGTGGGTCCTGCTGAACTGGTGATTTGGGTGGGTTTCTGAGCTGAAAACTCAAAGCCCCTTGCAGCCAAGCAGGGATGGTGACAGTGTGGTGCATCCAGACCCATCCAGGCTGCTACCTGCCCACCACACACTTTCAGGAAGCCACAGGAGCCAACAGTCCCCCAGCAACCTCTCCACAATTCCCCAGCAAGCAGCACCATGAGAGAGCACCTCGTTGCCATGACAGTGACAGGACACACCCTCAGATATCATTTTCAAGCCCAACTCCAATTTGGGAGTTTTCAGAACAACTTGGACAAGGCTCTTTCCCTGCAGATGCATCCAGGTCAGGATCACAGCGGATTGGTGGCACAGCTGGGAGTGGGACGTGGTTTCCCAGTCCTGGGACAATGTGCTGCTGTCTCACTCAGCAGTCCTCAAACACCTCACACAGTCCACAGCATGATTTGCTATGAGTCAGGAGGACTGTGAGGTGGGACAGTTTCCTCCCAGAGGCACCTCTGTGCCCACCTTCATTTATCTTCCCTGTAAGGACCTGGCACCCGAGTTCACCACGAGTTTGAGCTAATTAAAAATAAAAAAAAAAAATCAAAAATAAAATTGTTTCTCGGCTAAGCAACTGGCAAATCCAACTTGCTCTTGGACTTTCTAAGTGTTTCAACACTTATAAGTAAGCAGCACTGTATTGGGGTCTTTCAGCATCTTCACCTAATGAATGCCAAAATACAGAGTTCCTTATGAAGGGAATTAGGACAGGTGCTGAACTCCATCCTGACCAAAGGCAGGCCCTCATGCAGTATATTAACCTTCCTTCCAGCCTCAAAGCAGCCTCTAATTTTCTTAATTTTTCTCACAAGTACCACCGTAACTGGACTTTTGCTTTAAGGGCTGTCTCTAAAAATGTAAGCCCTCAGGAAAGGAACAGAAACACATCCACCTCCCCGGGGGAAAAAAAACAACTGAAAAAAGATCAAATAAAACATTATTAAAACTGACTTGTTTTCCTGAGTGGAGGAAACAAAGAAATCACTGATAAGATCTAAAGTTCATTGGGAGTTATAAGGGCAAGGGAAAAGAGCCTCAGGTCAAGGGCAGGACACATACAAAGCAAAAATAAGGGCCTTGCAGATGAATTAATTTCCCCAGGCTGAACAGCACTGGGTGCAAACTGGCATTGAAGAGATCCTTTTCTATCCCACAAGAGGGGAAAAAAATTACTCCATGAACATTTACAAGGCAGGGCAGGAGACTGAAACAACACAAAGCTTAAGACTGACACGGAAGGAAAGAAGGGCGAAATTCTTTCAACCATAAGAGGGAGTTGATCCCTTTCAGGGATTCAGTGTAAAAGAAGTAGCAAGAGCTCATCCTCTGGTTCACCAAAAAAGCTTTAAAGCCCACAAGGGGCTGCCACTTCCTTGGCTGCAGGCACAGAGTCAGTAAGTGACACCAGAAGCAGGATTGCTGCTGTTGGGTTTGTTCTTGCTGCCCAGCTGCTCTACCAAGCCAAGGACAGAGCTGAGGTTTCCTGCTGCCCCTAGAGAAAGCACAGAGCATGGGCTTTTAACAGGTTAACTTCAGCCCACTCTTTCCCTTCTCCTTCCTATCTCTCCCCCTCCTTCTCCAAACACAAACTGCTGGTTCATGTGAAAATAATGACACTCCATTGGTGAGATAGGCAGAGGGTTGAAATTCAAGTCGGCAGTGAGATGGGGAGCTGGTGGCGCCTGCAGCGAGACAGCCCTGATGAACCCTGATAAACCTGTGCGACACATTAGCTCTGCCCTACACTTCTCAGCCCCCCTTCCTCCTCCACTGGGCAGCAGGAGAACATGAAATTCCCCCACCTGAACAGGTTATTAGCAGCAACAAGCCCAGCAAATGCTCATTTTCTGCTTTTGAGCCTAAATTCCAGTCAATCCAGCTGCAGGGCTCAGCCAGTCAACATGATCTTTCGTTCACAGATTAAGAAGCTGACACCTGAAGCAGGAGCTTAAGGCTATTCCTCAAGGCCCAGTGCCAAGAAAGAGCTGGAAAACAGGTCACCCACTTCTGTACTTCTTCATAAGTTTCCTTCTCTGCCCAAAATATTTGTCAGGCCAGAGGCACAGGAACATGTCTGAGCATAAAGGAGGCAATCCCTGCAGACTGGCAGGAGAAACCAGTCCCCCACTGCAGTGATGGATCAGAGGGTTTCAGGATGAACAGATGACCTGCACACTGTTGAATTTTTGCTGAAGTCTTCAGAGAAAAGCAGTCAGGTACGTGGAAGATAAAAGAAACCTTTGACAGAAAGTGGCTGATTGTGGGAATTGTTTCCACTACTTGAAACTTCCTGTCTGCTGCCCTGCCAGAAGAGGCTCTTTTAGAACCTGGAAATTAGCAGGTATTGTTCCTTCAGATTATCCAAAACTGAGCCAGAGGTCACAAAACACTTGCAGTGCTCCAGAGGAACAAGCAGAGGTGCAGCTCCATCTCCACAGAGGAGCAGTACCTGTGACACCATCTGCCATCCACAGCAGCCACCGTCTGTGAGCCTGGATGCTGCAAGGCTGGGTTCCCAAAGCTGTGAAGGAGGTCCTTGTCTCAAATAGAGAGGTCACCTCCTTAGCTCTGCTTCTGAGCTGGTGTAATTCCATCTGACCTTGGGCTTCAGGAACGTTTCCAGTGAGCAGGGCAGGGCTCTACCACCAGTGACCTCGCCAGAGCTGTTTGTCCACAGCCAGGGCCAGGACAAGTGACTCTCTTGTCTCAGCAGCTGCTCACATCTGCCTGCCCTCCCTGCCAGAGTGAGGATTCCTCTGACACTGCATGGGCAGTGGCCACTTCCCCACTGCACCCCTGGGACACAGAAGCCCTGGCTGCTGTGCAGGCTTCCAAGCACACGCTGTTAAAACATTACCACCCCTGTGTGTGCTGCAATGTCACCAGTGATGGGCCATCCCATCTATCAGCACAAGAGCTGAGTTACTCCTTATGAAAGAACTCTCGGAGAGCAAGAGCTATTTCTGTTCATCCTAAATTCCTCAGCAGAAGCTCCTCCAGGAGCCAGTCTGTGATTGCCAGAAATTATCTTATCTCGGGAAGTCTCACCAGTGAGCTGCAGGATATCAGCAGTCGTACACAGAACATGCTGAAACCAGGCCTGGGTGCCAGGAGAAGGAAGGGAATTCCTCCCAGGGACCAAGACTGTGGACTCTGCCCAAGGGTCAGTAAGAAGCAGATACCACCTACCCAACAAACCACACATGATTAAGAAGAACAAAGTCTGCTGGAGCTGCAGCATTTCCTCCCCCACCATAACTTTTAACTGTCAGGCTCAGACTATACAAAACACAGCCTCCTCCAGCTAAGGGACAATAATCTGGTTGAAAAAATACCAAATGCTGACAAAAATAGGATTCCCAGCTGAGCCATGTCCTCTAAAAGGGATGCTAACAATTACAGAGAGGAAAGTAAGCTCTTCCCAGCCAAAATGAATTACAATTAAATACAGCAAAGCTCAGAGTGACAGTTTTAGCCTGCACACAGAGATCAGTGCAGAAGCCAGCTCATTCCATCAAGATATTGCCATGATTCGGGGCAGTATTTCAGCAACACCTCCTGGGCTGTGACACTGCTCATGGTTAGAGTGAGTTTGACTTTGCAGGGTGATCACCCACATTCATGAAGCACCACCCCAGGTGCAGGCAATGTGATGTTCTGTTACAGGGTTGTGGTAAAACTACACAGACCATCCCACAAGTTTGCAGCTTGGTCCAAAACACAAGTTGGCATCCCTGGTCTTACCTGAGATTCCTCAATGCTCCTGGCCCGAGGAGTTTCTGTGGATCCATTGATGTCTAGGGTATCCTTCTGCTTGTATTTCCTCATGATCAAGCTGTCCACAACCCAGAACATAATGGCCTTGGGGAGAAAGAAGTTACATCAATAGACTGCAGAGACCAAAATACAGAGTCATTCAATCCCAGATATTTCTTCTCCTCTTGGGTTCTCCAGACATCCAGCCTTGATCAACCTCATATCTAAATCAGCCCGGCATCAATTGTGTCCACGGGGATTGGATGAGTCAAATTCCTTAAGTCCCTTCTTACTCAAGTCCTATTGTTTCCATAGTTGTTGAAGACACAGATTAAACAAGACCACAACAGGCCGAGTTTCCACCAGAACATAACCAAGCTCCATCCAAAGCTCATCTGCCTGAACCGGTCCCTGGGCAGTTCCTTGAGGATCAGAATTTGCTTTCTAATGTGGAAATGCAGCCTGGGATGGTGGAGAGAAGATCAATCCAGCTTTGCCAGTGCTGCATCCATTGAAATGTGCATGGGATGAGCTGAAAGCGAGTTCAACTCCCTGCTTGTCCAGGAGCATCCGAGTGTTAACACCTTGTTCCCACTTCCCACCTTAGCAGGAACTGAGCAGCAGCTCAAGGATTACCCAGAATCAGGGGAACCAGGAAAGAGCTGAGCTTTCAAGAGGTTATGTCAAACTAGTTTTGAGAAGAACAATTCTGGGTAACCCTGAGCACCCTGTCTTGCTGTAACACAATCTGACATCCAGCCAGATGACTGGATTGTCAAAGCCACAAGCCATCCTATAGGACAGTAAAGGGTTCTGGGCATCCCCATGCCCATAGCTTGCTGCTGAGATAAGTTCTCATCTAACAAGACCCAGCTTTATTCCGAGGGGTGAAGAGTCAGTCCCACAGCAGCTCAGAGAAAGGGAAAGGAACTGGGAACAGAGACTGTGGAAGTGACAAATTTGTGGCAGATAGATTTCTTTACACACCCCTCCACCCTGTCCCAGCCTCTTCAAGGCTGTCCCCCAGCCAGTCCCTGTGCACACTCCCATGAGGGTGTTCTGTAATTTCCAAACCAGCCCACCCAGCACTTGCGGAGGCACCACTTACATTGACTATGAAAGGCACAACAAACACCACCAGGACGAGCTCCAGCTGAGGGTTTGGGATGTAACCCAGGAGGATCTGCTGAAGCTGCAGAGAAGAAAACATTTAGAAGCATTATTTGAGCAGCTCTGTTGCAAGATCTTTGATGAAAACTGGTTGTCTTCTTACATGAGCAGCCAGGGCTCTGCAGCCTGTGCTTCAACCCAGCTCTTAAAAGATTACACAGGATATTCCCTTAGCCCAGATGCCAAACACATGACTGTGCACAGAAACAAGGACTGTGAGTCTTTCAGTGTAACTATCCATGACAACAACTGGTGGGACTTCCCTTGGCTCCCTGGAGCTCATCTTCAGAACAAGGACACCAGCCACGAACAGTAATCATGGAGAGGAACCCAGCAGCATCTCCGGATCTGGATTCGTGCTGCTGAAGAAGTTCACATCCAAGTGTGAGCACTGTGGGCTACTGGGTTTGAAGGACAACCCTTGAAGAGATAAGTGCTCCCAGACTGCTGGAGATAACTCCTCAGTCAAGTTACACCCAGTGTCTGGTACCTCAGAGCCTGGTGAAAGTGGGCTCCAAACTGGAGTTACCTCTGACTCTCAGAATTAGGTTTTTACACCCATCACGCCTACCTGCCAACAGGTATGTGGCTAAAAGCCCCACAGGCTATTATTTTTATTTTTTTAAAGATAAACTGATCAACACAATTAACACTGCTGGCATACAGAAGCAGCTGAGCAGGAAAAGACAACACACTACCTGTAGAGGACTTTCCAAATTAATCTCTAAGAGTCCCCTGGTTTAAGCACAGGATCACACAACACCAACATGGACTAACTTGACAGAATAACATAGAAATTCTCTGGCAGAACTGAAGGAGCTCAGCTGCCAGCCCAGCCCATTTTAGCCTTCCAAGAATGGGAAGGAAAATTAAAGCATCATCTTATTCCATTAGCTTTGACTAGTAAGAGAATGCACCAAAAGCCAAAGCATTATAAAAGTCATGTTTCCCAAAATTTAAGTAATAGCTAATGATTACAGAGTGATGTCAATAAGTGTGAGGATTAAAGGCCTTCAGTAATGGGAACCATGAATCAGGCAAAGCTGACAAAAAGAAACCACAACAGCTACAGCTAGAAAAATACAGCTTACCTTTGTCCAACCAGGGATAAGCAGGACAAGGCTAATCACAGTCTTCTCAAAAACCATTATCAGCAAGTAGAGGATACACTGGCCAATCCAGGCAGCAGCTTGTGGAGGGTCACCTGGAAAAACAGAATATTAAATCTGGGACAGAGGACAGGAGGAGACAGCCTTGTAGAGAAGCTGCCTCATGCTTGATACTGACCCTCCTCTCTACAAGGACCACTCAGTACCTGCACACTCTTCTATAAAATAAAGTGAATGCAAATAAATCATTAAAGATATAATCTGCAATGTGCTCCCTGCCAAGCCTTACCCACATAGCTGCCAGAAAGAGTTTGAAAATTTCACGTCACCATTTTCACTACAAGCAGCGTAGCTTCTCAGGCCTGAACAGAATTATTTCATTGTGCTGATGAAGTCAAGGGCTGGTTATGTGATACTGTCTGAGCAAGAGACAGGGGCTCCATCACCCCAGGTCTTAAAGCAATTCACTCAAAAAGAATCAATGCTAATTAAATATGAATGTTTCCAATGGGGTACTCACCAAGAAATAAGGAAAAGCATATTTGTATTGTTAACAACAATAATGGTTCTGTATCTATTACACGTGCTTGCTTCAGCCCTCTGTGAGCACCCTGCCAGCTGGTTATCACATCCCCTGGCTCCCCGGAATATCTCAGGTCTGCAAAACTGAGCTACTCTATCTGGCTCAGGAAAGCGGCAGCATTTCCTCTTACCACTTAAAGACAAAGATAACCCCTGGCAACATTTGTTCCCTGCATAACCTGGCTGCAATTTGGAATTCCATCCGTGCAAGAGAACCTGTGCAGTTGGCACTGACAGATGCCAACACTTGATGTGGTCAGACGGCAGCAGGCTGGGAGCCTTGCTTCACTTTTGGCCACTTCTCCCCACTTTTCAGCACAATTCTGACAAGATGTGGCAGGGTGAGACAACACCAGCAGTCTGCAAAGGCACATTTATCCACACCAGTAGAAACCTCTGGCCACAAAAACCAGCAGCACATACTGGGATTTGGTAAGAGGTGGTGTCCAACCAAGCCCCAGCTCCATGGGGATGAGCTTCCCAGCAAGTGCAAAACAGGTTTAGAGGTACATTTGTCCTTATTCTGTCATTTGTTAGCAATGTACCAAAACATCTGCCTCCCTGCAAAGCTAAAAGTAGAAGCATGCTGGTCGTGTCCAAGGTAGGATCACCTTGTGCTCCAAATTCTTAACTGCCCAAGCCATGACTGAGAAGGAAGCAAAGAAGAGGAGAGGGAAGGACTGGGAGGCCGAGGGTGCAGGGATGAGGAGAGCGAGCAGAGAGAGCCAAACCAGCAGGAACTGCATGGAGGGAGGGCAGGAAGAGGGAGCCAGGAAGGTTATGTGGAAGCACACCCAGCAGAGCCTGTGGAGGATTTCAGAGAGAGGAATCTCCGCTCCCTGGCAGGCAACAGCTTAATGGGTGGTCTGTGAGGAGATGGGAGCAGTGTTAGAGGCAGCTGGCAGCCACAGGCTGGTGTCAGAGAGGCTTTGATCCTCCTAAAAGCCTCTCCCAACAGATGTGGATGCCTGGCTGCCGTTGGCACACACGTAGGGTCTAGTGAACCTTTTTGCCCCATACCCCAAGACAAACCAATTCTCCCAGAAACCCCCAGATTATCACCACTCATCAGAGCTCCCAGTACAAACAAAACAGGAAAACAAACACATCCGTTGTATCCTTCCTGCATTTGAACTCTTTCCCTTCTGCTCTGTGTTGTCAGCTGTGCTGTCCCCCATGGAGGGACAGGGCTAACAGCCACAGCACCCTTTGTGAATCTGCTCTCTGTGACAGCACTGCCCTCTGTCATCTCAGCTTGCCCAAAAAGCAGCAGCAAGTTTGAGATCTCTCCTGAATACCTGCCCCCTTGCAGGGACAGGTCACTGCCATTCACCACCACAGCAGCCCGTGGCTCTCTGTTCTGCATTCTGTGCACTGCACAGCTCGAGGCAGGTTTTGGCTCACCAAGCTGATACACAGACCCGAGGAAAGACAACCTGCTTCTTACCCCACCCTAGGCATGGACTTGCCTGGGTATTTGGGACTTAACTTCCACGCCCAGCAAGGAGATCAGAGGGTGTTTCTACTGTTATTTTTTACTGCATCCTGATTTCCCAAGGACAGGAGGCTGCTCTGTACCAAAATGATTCAAGACAAAGGTGAAAATGAAACAGCAGCATGGCCTTCAAGGCTGCAAAGGTGACTTAGAGACAGCAGCTCATTTCCACTTCACCAAGGAACGCAGCTGTCTGCTTCTTACCTCAGCAGGTGTGGAGTCATCCAAGGACCACTGATCCACCCCAGTGTCCATCATCCACTAATCCACCACCTAACACCACTAATTCACCTAACTCTGACCAACACCAGGAATGTTCAAGTCAACATTTTCTGGCATCTCATCAGGGAAGCTTTTGGTGTGGTCCCTAGACAAGCCCGTATGACAGATTTGCCCTATCTCCTTCCAGAGTAGTGAAAGGCTGGAAGCCTGGAGCTGAGCTCATATAAGTGCTGGTTTCCTCCAGAAGGCTGGTCAGAGGCATCCTCAGATTCAGGCTGGTGTCTTTGGTGGATCAAGTGCTGCCCAGAGGTGCCCTGCTCTGTGGATGGGAAAGGATTCTTCTTACAGGAAGTGTGACTTTGAGCCACACCGTGCTGCCAATCAGCAAAAACTGATCTGCTACCTGCAGGCTAAAAAACAATTAGAATAAAATAGATGTCCTCCTCTTTCCTACTAGGAAAGGAAAGCTCTGAACACAGCAGAGTGGGGAATTGGTCTGAATGACCTTTGCAGCCTCCACATCACACCTGTTGGGTGATTATATGGATCACACTCCCTCCGAACCCTTCCAGCTTCTTGTCCCTGGTTCTAGCTGGGAGGTAACCCAGGACATCTCAGCTCTACACATGGAGTCTATCACAAACCTCTCCCTTTGGCTTAATGCACACCCTCTGCTAAAACCTTCCTACAGCCATCTCCCATCCTCGTGGAAATTAATAACCTCCTTCACCCCGAAGGATGCACCCACTGAATTTTGACTGCTCTCCTCCAGCAGCATTCCTGGTGCTCCCCACCACCAGCAAAACTTCCCTGGAGCAGCCCAAGAACCACTGGAGCCCGTGGCAACCTCACACAAATGTGTCTCGTATTCCACTCGTGTGTGGGAGCCAGAGCAGCAGTGCCTGAGCTATTTGAGCTGTTACCACACAACAGGATTAGTTTTAATCCAGGCTGCCTAACGCAGCGAGCTGCCAGCACAGCCCACATGCTACTGCCAGACAGCTTTATTTACAGACTTCTGGGGACTTGTGCACACAGAGCAGGTAGGAAAAAAGCTCAACCACAGCCAGAGTGGAGGGTTCAGGGGGTTTGAGGAAAGGCAAGTATTTGGAAGCACTGGAAGTTGTACTGAGTGGCAAGGTAGGGGTAGAAAAAGTCAATAAAAACTTCTTAGGAGATACTCAAATGGCACCTCCAAAACCAAGGGATTTAAATATCAGTGCCAAGTACAGAGGAGGGTGGGAAATAGCAGTAAACTCTGAATTGTGTGAAACGCTCACATGGAGGGGAAAACCAGGTTTTTAGAGATGGGAATGTGATGCATCAGAGCAGCCAGACAGGTCCAGTAGACACCCCAGACCCGCTCTGGCATTTTCTGCACCTGAGCTAAAATGGTTGAATCACAGAATGGTGTGGGTTGGAGGGGACCCCATGGGCAGGGACACCTCCCACCAGACCAGATTGTTCAAATCCCATGCAACCTGGCCTTGAACACTTCCAGTGATGGGACATGCCATCCCAGCTCCTCTGGACGTTCACGTTGCTGAACCAGAGGAATGTGAGTGCACAGCTGAACCTGTCCCCAGTGTGCAGTGTCACACCACTGCTCTGGATCTTTGGTCCCCGTGGATATTCAAGCTGCAGGGAACAGTGTTGCTGTCATCCAGTTTCAGGAGGCTCAGAGGCTGCACCTCTGCTCAGAGCAAGGGACCCAACCACACATTCAGTCCCTGAGCAGGACCCTCAGCCTTCTCCTCACTTTTCCCCCCTGGCCCCAGGGGAAAAAGCCCAGCAGGCTGAGGACAGAACAGCCCCTCAGGTTAGAGCTATTTCCAGCAGTATTTCCTCAAGCATTAGCAGCCAGCTCCCTTGACTGCTCCAGGACTGTGGGAATATTTGTTATGGAAATTTTGTACAACATCACCACGGGGCCAAAAGCAGCCTACACAGGTCCTCAGTTAAACTCAGCAGCTGGCACAGAGCATATTCTCTTAGAACTAAATTTGACCAGCAGAGTTCAACAGGCCACTAAACAGACTTTGAAGGCCTCCAAGCAAGATGCTTTTCCATTTGCAGACACTGAACAAGCACAAAGCATCAGGCTTAGATAGCCAGTGACCACAGCTACAGTCATACACAAGTCAACAACCAGAGGGACATTTTCCAGTGAGAACACTTCTCCTCCTCCTCATTTCTTAATTCTCCTCTAGAAAAATTTACTTGCACATTGCAGGAAATCTCTCTCTCAATGCAAATTCATCGCATTTGCTTACTTAAAAGAAATACTGGGGTATTTTTGAAGTAATCCTGGAGAATTATTAAACACAATTAAAATGTCAGGACACTGCAGCCATACAAAGGTGTTCTCTACAGAGCTGCTCATTGCCATGGGGAGGGAGAAGAGAGCTGGACCAGTCTGGAGATGGGACACAAAGCTCAGTCAGGCTTGATCTGCACAGCCTGACTGGAGCCAGCACCTCCCCTGCTCAGTCTGTCCCGGCCCAACAGCACCTCCAAGAACTCGGGTATCCATCTCCCACATCTTCTGAAGCTTAAACTCTGCTTTGTTCTCCTCCCTGGGATGGTTCCCTACAGGGACAGCTCCTATAACCATGACCTGCTACAGCAATGGTGCATTTGTGGAATTTCACAGAATTATCACAAAATGGTTTGAGTGGGAACAGACCTTAAAAATATCACCTAGCTCCAAACCCTCTGCCATGGGAGTTCCTCAGGGTTCCATCCAACCTGGCCCTCAACACCTCCAGGGGTAGGAGTTTGTTAGCTCTGAGTAGGTGTAAGGCAACCCCCATTCCCCAAAGCCCACCTGTGCCAAGAACACACTTCCCCAGTCTTTGATCTTAGGAGCCAGGCATCCTGGGAAGAGACAGCACTTTCCAAAATGCACTTTCCTGTGCTTAGAGGCAATTCAGAGAGTAATCAAGAGCTTTTGGGCAAAAGATGGAGGAACATAAGCAAACAGGAGCCTGTGATTCCCCACTAGCTGTAAAACAGGTCATTCCTGGCTGCAGCAGTGTTTGGCCATGAGCTCAGGCACAAGAGAGGCTGATCTCAGAATGCCTGTTCCTGGGTTTTTGGAAGTATGGAAGTAATTGATTTTTCTAAACAATTCTGGACAGCTGGATGCTTAAAATAGCAGCATAGATTTGAGTGCTTTCCCTCCCTTTACTTTACTTCTCCACTAATGCAGCTATTGCAGCTGCACGGGGGGAGCCAGTCAGGGCTGTGGAGGCAGGAGAAGCCACCACAGAGCAGGAGGAGCTGCTGCAGCCCACACCAAGGGACAACTGCAGTGGTTTGCATCAGCTGCAGGGATGCTGGAAGGACACAGCTGTGACAGATTTTTTTTTTTCCCTCTCCAAGTTGGTGCAGGAGGATGGGTACTGGCTGTACTGGACAAAACCACCACCGTTCTGTTCTGATGGCTGGGGCAGTGGCACTGACTGCTGTTTGCAACATGGGATTGGTGCTCCCCTGGTTTTCTCCTCTGCAGGACTTATGTTGCTTCCCTCAATTCTCCTGAGGAGCAGAAGTCTGGTAGAGCAATTAGCCCAGAGAATGAATCATATTCCTGGAGCCTGCATCAAACTGTACACAGTTTACAAGCGTCTTCCCAACTGTTTTGGAAGTTACTTAACACCAGAGATGAGGACTGGAGTGTTTTCCTTCCCCAGCCCTGCCACAGGATTGCCTTGGACATGTCACTTGGCTCCCATCTGTATTTCCAATGGGGTCACTCTGGCCAGAGACCTGCACCAAAAACTGTACTTGATGGATGAGATATTTAACCCCCAATCCAAGAACCAAATTCAAGTACAGCAATTGGTTTTTTTACTAATGAAAGCAAGATTTTCTCAAAGGAGCAAGTTCCTTCTGTGGTCTAAGCCAGCCCTTATGAGGGGCCAGCTACAGCTCAACAGAAGTTCATCACTGCTCTGCCAACACACTTTTCCTGATTTTGCTTCTGCTCAACTGCAGACGTGGCACACGAAGCTGAAGCTGTGTCCTGAGGTGGTTGGGCTTCCAGTCCTTATTGCTCCAAAGGGGAAAAACTCCAGTTCCTGAACCAAGAATATCTGGATTCTTCTGCTGTCTCATCTGACTGACTTTGGGGATCTATTATAAAGGAGGAGCTATGAGGGAAAATACAAAAGGTAGCCCCCCCACCAAATGCCTGCTGTCAGGATGCTGAAACTTCTCTGGAGATCAGCCTTTAAGGCCACTCTCAGGTTTGAGGAGAGCTGGCTCTGCCACATCCCATCATCTCATTCCCAGTCTATGGCTGCTTCTGCTGCCTCACAAATGCAGCCCTTCATCCTCTGCCATGACCCATCTGCACAGGCTGGGTGAGTTCACGAGGCAGTGGGGTCTCAGACTAATCCTAGCTGGGCCCAAGTTTCACCAGCTCAGATGCCAGACCAGCTACTAAAACCACAAAGAAACAAGACTAACTTCAGAACAGACTTAATGATTAAAATCTTAAAGGCAAGACTGCAATTTTTATGAATAAGATGTATTTTCTGAAATATGACTGAATTAATCTGTACATTAGATGTAATGTAAAATAGGCAAAGCATTAATTTTTCCCTTTCCCGCAGCTTCTCCAGCAAGCTGGCTCTGCTCTTTTGGAAAGGAACTGCTACCCTCTAGTGGGGCTGGCTGAGAGCAGCTTTTTGGAAACGTTTTCTCCATCTCAAGGCAGGAATTTAAAGAGAAAGAGGCCACACTTGAGAACTCAAGCTTTGGGGTCACACTGTGCCTGGCTGATCCCTACCACAGCTCAAGGCAAATGCAAGAACAACTCCATGTTCTGAATGGAGGTGGTAGGGAAAAACCCACGGAAGAACCCCACAGAAGAACCTCAATTTACCATACAGATGTCCTGGGGTATATCCAAGGAAATGTTCAGCTTTTCCTCACCACCCTGCTACACTCCAGTGGTTCCAGCATTTAACTCACCCTCACAAGCTCCTTGAAGAAGGGATAACAGAAGGCAGCTGCTCACATTTCAGCCCCAGACTGCAGTTCCTGCCATTTTCTTGTCCCCATTCCCAGCTGGGAGCACACCAACCCCCTCTGGGCAGAGCAGGTGACACCTACCATACTCCCCAAAGACCAGGTATGTGTATTTCTTGTGCTGCACGATCCAGGAGACAACCTTCACACCCAGCCAGATCAGCAGCATCCCCAGCGTGGCATCCAGGATGAAATTAATAAGGTAGCTAAGAGCAGAGAAAAATTCAGGTTTCAGCTGTATTCTTAAGTCTTAGTCAAAATCTTTAATTTCATAATGGAAATTAATTTAAAAACCCCAAGATTTTGAATAACCCTGCTTAACAATCCAATCTCGCTTCCTTTCTCTTTTATTGCATTTTCCTAAGCCTTACCAGCAACTTCTTAGTTTAAAAGCTTGTTCAGGAGAGAAGGGACAGGCTCCACCAACCCTCTGGCACTGCTCATTTCTTCATATAGCAATAAATACTTCTTAAAAGTCACCCCCCAAAAAAGAGGCTTCCATTTGCAGAATCTTTTTTTCTTATTAGAAAGAATGAAATCTCAAGGAAATCAGAGGAAACAGAACCAAACTGTTCCCAGAATTTCACACAAGAAAATGGCAGCTTTTTGGGCACCACAGCTGCTCTACAAACTGGGCAGCAGAAGAGGCAAAAAGTCCATTTTTCTGAGCAGCTGCAAGAGGCTCTCAAAAACAGAGACGCAGACTGAGAGGCAGATTTTGGGAGAGGAGATGGGCCCTGGCTCAGCAGCAAGAACCCTGAGGTCCCAAAAACCTCAGGTTCAGGTCCCACTCCAGGTCCAGGAGCTGAACCCATTCCTGCCAGGAGGTTTTGGCTCAATGGATTTGAGCTCTGCAGCTCTGGATGTTGAAGTGTCACTGGGCAGAGTGCCAGAGCAGGAGACCTGCAGGGACCTTCTGGGGATTGCAGGGTCCAAGCCCTAATCCAGGGCTTGGTATTTTAATAAGCTCCAAAAAGAAAAAAAATATCACATAGACTAATGTGCTTTTTTATGCAGTTTTCCATTATTGCAATATTTTCTGCCAAATTTCCACAGCAGGAAGAAAATGCCAAGCACAAGGCTACAGCAGTGAACATTTCCAGAACTCAATGCTGCCTCTGAACCAAGACATGGAAAACAACAATCTGCTTTTGATATCCACTTTGAAAGCATAACATTAAGTTTTTCTACATCCAAAAGCTCAGGCTGGCTTTTTACAGTTTCCAGCTGCTGAAATCAGAGCATTCCATACAAACATGAGGCTCTGGTGGTTTATACTGGGCAGGACACAGAGCAGGAGCCTCAAAGGCCAGGGACAGGGCTGGAGGGTTTGAAGCTGCCTGGTTCAGGATGACAAGTCAGGCAGTGCAGGGAAACACAAAACACACATCAAAAATAAACAACACACCCAAAGGGCACAGCATAAGCATGAAAGGGTTTATTTTAAAACACTGTCTGTTTAAAAAAACAACAATACATCATTTGAGAGGTTATGTGCAGCCCCAGCCAAACTTGTGTCTGCCTAAAGAAACATATCAAGGTGCAGCACTTTAATATAAAAAAAGGAGACAGGGCCAGAAGGTTTTAAGGAGCATTTTGAAGCCTAAAAGTTTCTCAAAATGAGATGAGATTAAGCTGAAACTAAATTTTTATCTGCAAAGTGTCTGAAGTAAAGGCAGCACTTCTACATTAAGTCTGAAGTTTGGTTTAGAAATCCCCCAAACAGGGCCAGCAAAGAAGACAACAGAGACCACAAAAACAAGCTCAGCAGGGTTTATCCCCGTGCAGTGCTTCAAATGGATCCATTTCCACTGTTTATGACCCTTCCCAGCACAATTCTCCCTTTGACAGATGTAGGGCATGAATGCAAGTGCCTTGTGTACTTACAGAGAGCAAGGGTCCTCCTTAGTGAGATCAGACAGAAAAACATTGGCAAAGTGGATGAAGAGGGCACCTATTGCTTGCTTGGAGGTATCATAAAACCTGGAGGAAAAACCAAGATTTTCTGGAGGGGTTATGCAGGAAATTTTATTTCTAGGGAACACCAGCTACTTTATGGAGGTTTCCTTGGGAAGCAGCAGCACGTTTCATTTAACAATTAAATGTCATACAGGATACACAGGGGGCCTAGAAGATTGTCAGTGTAAGAGAAAAAAAAAATATTATAAACACAGTCTTTTCAAGTTTCAAATGAAAAATCTCACCATATTCTCCAGGGACGCCTCTCTGCCTTTGGTTCCTTAAATCGTTTTACTGCAAAGAGAATTGGAGAGATTACATTACCCAGAGGAACCACTCCATGTGTGCAGCCTGCACCCACCTTCACTGCAAAAGCAGTCAAAAAATCCTGCAGGACCCTCAGCATTTGGAAGTTTAAAGCTGAGCAAAGGCAAAGGACCTCCCCAGGGTAGTGGTGGAATCACTGGAAGTGTCCAAAAGACACAGCTGTTGTGCTTAGGGACAGGGCTTAGGGGTGGGCGTGGCAGTGCTGGGTTAATGGTTGGACTTGATGACCCTGGATGGCTTTTCCAACCTCAGTGATTCCATGATTCTATTCTCTGGCCTGGATGCAAACCAACCAGAGGCACTGCCTGCACCCACGGCTCAGCAGGATGGACAGCAGAGGTGTTTGGGGAGAGGTGTGAGCTCCTGGCACCCCCGTGCCATGGGACATGACCTAGGGAATGCCAAGGAGGGGTCATCACTACCTACCAGCCCTAATAACCCTTCCAGGCAACTTGAAATTACAGTAGTGACAGTGAAGGAACTCTTCATTCCTTGAAAACACACAAGGTCAGGGAACTGCTCTCTTCTCTCCAGCTGTATTTCAGCACTCAGGCTGCCCCCAAAGGGCAGCCTGGGCTCCTTCCCCTGGGAAATGCCTTCCTGATCCAACATGGAAGGATGCAGGGACTTCCCTGACAGGAGCCTTGACATTTCAGAAGTGCAGCTTTGCACTGCTTTTACTGGCAAGGTGACAAGGCAATAGATGAAAAGACAAGGGTGACAGGACAATGAGGAACTTTTTCAACTAAAAGAAGAGATATTTAGATCGGATATTGGGGAGAAATTCTTTACTGTGAGGCTGGTGAGGCCCTGGCACAGGTTGCCCAGAGAAGCTGTGGCTGCCCCACCTCTGGAAGTGTCCAAGGCCAGGTTGGACAGGGCTTGGAGCAACCTGGGATGGTGGAAGGTGTCCCTGCCCATGGCAGGGGGTGGAAAAAGATAGTCTGTAAGGTCCCTTCCAACCCAAACCATTCTCCAATCCTGTGATCTCCCCTAATCCCAGGACTTCAGTCAGGCACATGCAGGGATTTGGTGTCAGTCTCAAATCCACAGAAAGCCAGCACTGCAATGACCTGGTCCAATACTGCCAGTAATGAGTAAAAAAGCATCAGTCAAGTTACACCAGACATTGCTGCAGTTTGTCCTACCCCTGTCCATAAAAACCCCCAGTTTCCCTCATCCAGCTGAATCCCACCATGAGATATCCCTGCAGCAATGACTTCCATCAGCACAGACAAGATCTATCAGCACTGATGCCCTCCAAAGGCCAATTTTCATTTCACCTACCCACAAGCATCAGACCCGTGGACCAACCAAGTGGCCAGAAGTGTTTAAACCAACCCTCAGCTCATGGGGGCAAAGAGCACAGTGCTGCAGAGAAGCTGTTGGAGGGGTCTTCAGGCCAGCCAGCTGACCACTAGCCCAGCCACAGGAGCACCAGGGGTGATTTTCATTATTTTCTTAATGAGAAGTGACATGTTATGTATCCACAGCCACTCAGGCTAGAAATACAGTAATTCAGTGTGATAAGATGACAAGTAAGAGGTAAGAAGCTAATGGTGTGGTGCCTTGTTGAACACAGCTTGTCATGCCTCATTAGATTTAAGAGAGTTATCTGAGACTGTGTAATTATCAGAGACAGTAAAACTGTTGTATTAAAGATAAAAGCTAGCATTATAGAGAAATAATTAACTGCTTAATAGGGCATTTACTGTGCAGAGCTGCAGCAGGCTGTCTCCAAATTAAACCAGAAATCCAGCCAAGATTACCAGAGCTTAAACAGGGAGCAGAGTTGTTTGGTAGCTGTGACCCGGGGTTGGGGGGGGTGGTTAAATCCACAGGAGGAGCACCACATCTCTGAAGACTCCAGGAGATGATGGAGCCCTCCATGAAGCAGCACTTCTGTGCTTAGTGAGCACAGCAGGGCTCTGGAGACTGAGCAGCAACTGCAAAGCTCCCCTCTCCTCTTCCAAATGCTACGGAGAGCCAAGCCATGGCATGCACAGCCATGGCATGCTGGATCAAGTTGGAGAAAGGCTAAAATCTCCTCTGTTCTTCTCAAAATGTGTTTCCATTCACTGCAGTCCACTCAGTTTTACACCAGCTGTAGGTGGGTTTGCTACCCTGGCTCAGACAGATCACTCCATCCTTAATATTTACATTAAGGAAAGTTATGCATGCATCAAGGAGAAAACAAAAGGTGGTATTTGAGTTCTAGCACCTATGACCAAATTAAACTCCATAAAAACACCTGAAACAAATTAAAAATGTAGTTTACTGCACACAGAGTTGCACAAGATGGAGGAGAACCCCGATTCAATTAGACTGAAAATGGGACTGGAATGTACCTGGTCTATACCAGAAGGCATCAGGAATGTGTCTTTCCAACACAGTACTGAATATTTTAATGCTGCTTCCCTTCTCAGCTTTGTCCATGTGCAAAGCAAGCTGCCTTGTGCAAGGAAGCAATGTTATTGCACATCTTGGAAAGAAATTCTTCCCTGTGAGGGTGGTGAGGCCCTGGCACAGGGTGCCCAGAGAAGCTGTGGATGCCCCATCCCTGGAAGTGTCCAAGGCCAGGTTGGACAGGGCTTGGAGCAGCCTGGGATAGTGGAAGGTGTCCCTGCCCATGGCAGGAGGTGTAACTGGATGATCTCAAAGCTCCCAACCATTCTGTGATTCTGAGAGTTTGTAAGTCAGGAGAAGGGAACCCAGGTCTCTCCCATTAAACATGAGCAGAGCACCTCTGGGATGGTGCCTGCCTTCTCCAGGGTCTGCCCTCACAAGTTCCCACTCCGCCCCTACTTGGCTCCAGCTGCTGCAGACAAAAAGCTGTGAAGCTGAACCAAAAGGGAAGGAAGATGAGTGACAATTTGAGAAATCCCCTGCCCACAGCAGAGAAAGGGTAGGGCAGGAAACAAAACACTTCCCAGCCCTTCCTCTTCAGTCAAGGACAATAATGATCATACATGCTTGAAATTCCCTCAGAACCACCAGGCTGGGTGGAAGCTGACATCCGAATGAGAACCTGTGAAAAGTTAAAAGAAAAAAAAGTATTTGCTGGAGTCTTTCAATATAGATCTGGAAATAGTCAGAAAGCTAGAAGACAAAAGCACAATGACAGCTGTCCTCACTCTTTTTCCTGGGTAATACAGAGGTTAATATTCATTATGGTGCTCTCTTGAGGCAGTAGGAAGGGGACAGACAGCTTTGCCTGCCCTAGACAAAAATGCTGTGAAGTTAACAGAGCTTGCCACAGTCAATGTCCCACAGCCTACTTCTACTTTTAAACAAATCCTCTGATTATAATAATTGATTAAGACAAGGACAGTAGCAACAACAGCCCTATTCCCTTGTGCTGTTCCCCTCACCCATGCTGGAACATCCTCCCTGCATCCCCCATTGACCCCACACTGCATTCAGGCAGATCTGCTGCAGATTTGTGCACCAGCACAGGTATGACCACCCTAATTTAAGCAGAATTAGCTGCAGCATCAAACAGCTGCTGATCAGCAAAACAGGCTACCAAGTCAGGTTTCTACAAAATTATAGGGGGAAACTTATTTCCCTAGGATATGGTTAGACATGCTTGGCTGAGAGCCAGACCACCTCCCTGACAAATCTTACTGCAATCAACCACAGGATTCTGAAGTTGAGGTTTGGGAGAGAGGTGTTGACTCAACAGACAGAACTTTTGGGATCTGATTTACAGGGATCCAAGCCTGACCCCACTGAACTCAGCAGCAGGCCTGGGGGATGGATACTGAAAATGAACCTGATATGAGAAGCACTTTTAGATGCATTAATACACCTAAATTGTGAAAGGTCCATCAAAAATAAAGTCTGAAATGCCCCAAACTCATGATACTGCCACCTGCTTTTAAGAGGGGACTAAATTGACTGCCATAAACCCCATCTCCAGGGCCACATCCCACTAGCAAGAGGGTCAGGACTTTATTTCTGGCCTGTGCCAAAGAGGACCTGGAGCTACTGTACCAGGGAGGAAACAGAAGCTCTTCCCCTGCCCAACCTCTGTGTTATTTTCAGCAGTACAGTCTCCAATAACACATTTCAACCTATTTTGCAGGACACACCCTTTCCCAGGCTCTTTCCAAGCCCCAGGCAGGAAAGAAGCCAACATGCAGGATACAGAGCCAAAACCCTGGGGTCTGCACTATTCTTAGCCTGAGCATGCAGCCACTCAGACAGCTCGACCCAGACACAATGGGAGGAAGCAGCAGCCACTGTTTGCAGAGAGCAGCCAACGTGCTGCTGGCCAGAAAAGTGTGAAACTTAGATCCCCCATCAGTTCAGGGAGCAGCAAAAGTCCTCGTTTTCCTCCTCCAAACAGCTGTCAGTGGTTTGGTGACACGGACTGATGCTGACTTCCATCCCTAGGTCTGCACTAGGTGTATTTTGTCATTCCCTCCCGAAGAGCCTTGTACCAGTGTTAAGAAAATGAAAGCACCTCCAGCCAAACTGGCAGAGGAAGGAACAGAAATTGAGGCTGTGTTCATGAAATCACAGAATGGTTTGATTGGAAGGGTCTTAAAAGACATCTCGTTCCAAGGCCCTGCCATGGGCAGGGACACCTTCCACCAGACCAGGTTGTACAGGAGCCTCAGCTGGAACATTGATCCTTCTGGAGACTCCAACTGCCCCAGTGAAGGCCACAGAAGACCCTGGCATGGTTCTCAGTTTAAAGCTCTACCCTTTGTGTCTTATTTTTACACAGATTTTTAAAGCTGTTATTTTAGCCAAGTGCCAGGTGGTCACCAACCAAAGCTGTAACAAGCATCAGTCATGCTTTGCTCATTGAGAACAGAACATTATTTGCTGACACAGTAGGTCCTATAGGACACCTGGACTGAGGCTGGGCTCCAACTCAAACGCAGAGCATCTTGGAGGAGGCAGTTGTGACTCCCTCCATATAAAGCATCACTACATTGCAAGCCAGTCCCTTGAAAAATGGAGTTTAGACAAGGAAAGATAAAAGTAAGACCACAAAATCCAGGATCATTAAGAGAACACCATCTGAAGAATGGAGTGATGCACAAGCAGTTATCATAGAATCACAGATGGTTTGGCTTGGAAGGGACCTTAACGACAATCTACTTTCTACTCCCTTTTAGCATTAAAGACAGCATTTTATCCAAACCCAACTTTTACCATTAAAGTCTCTCTGCCATACAGTTTTCCTACAAATGCTGTTAAAAAAAAAAACAGCTGGAAATTTAACAGACTCCTTAAAGCTTTGCACGCTCCACCTCATAATTATAAAAAACTAATTTCCCTGCAGAGTTTCTTGTCGCGTCAAGTCACCCATAACATCAACTGCTCACCACGCTGCAGAACCAACTCAGCCAGGTGCAAGGTGCTCAGCTGCTCACAGGTAACTTCTCATGAAGCTCTACTCTGCCAGCTCATTTCTCATCTTCCCCAGTCCCTTTGTTCTCTCAGAAACCAGGAGCCTCCCAGTCCCCGCTCAGCTCCCACCGCTGGGTTCGGCCGCTCGAGGGGTGACGGCCAAGGAGAGGTCAGAGCAATCAACAGCTGCAATTCAAAAGCTTTGTGGAAAGCTGTGTGCAGCTTAATGAAGCACACTGAGTGCTGCACAGACCCTCCAGCCCACAAAGTGCAACACGTGTTCTCGAGCTCATCCAGTTTTCAGAGGTACTGAAGCAGAAGAGAAACGTGCTGAGAGTCCTGCCACGTGCAGCTCGTTGCTAAACCCACAAACCCACACGTAGATCAGCAAGGACCCAAGCTTCACACTGCCAGAGACAGTTAATCTCTGTGGCTTTGTTTTCTTCTAGAGGCAGAAGCATTTACAGGGGTGAACTTACATTTTCTTGTGTGTGAACAATTAAAATCACACAGAGTCATGCACTTGTGTGATAGCAAGCAAAGTCAGCAGAGCCTGTCTTGGGCATGGTAAGTCTGCAGTGTTTTTGTGTCTCAGGCAGATGTATTTCAGAACAGAATGGAAGTCTGGACAGATCAAGTGCTCTAGCATTTATTTCTTCTTTTTCTTGACATGGACTCACACTTCACCCACCCTTGTGAGGTATTTTCAGTGTAAGGTCAAAGCACAAAGCAGAAAGCACTCGGGATACTTTTGAAGCACAGAAACAGCACTTCACTTCAAACTATGCACAGCAACCATCCTGAACTTAGCACTAGGGCAGAATCACAGGATGGTTTGGGTTGGAAGAGTCCTTTGATGGTCATCTCATTCCAACCCCCTGCCATGGACAGGGACACCTTCCACTCGACCAGGTTGGTCAGAGACCCATCCAACCTGGCCTTGAATCTTTCTAGGGATAGGGCATCCATCATCTCTCTGGGCAACCTGTTTCAGTGCTTCAGCACCCTCATTGTAAAAATTCTTGTATTTACTCTAAATCCATCCTCTTTCAGTTTAAAACCAATACCCCTTTTCCTATCACTCAGAGCCTAGTAAAAAGTTACAAAAGGTGGGTTAAGTTTGATTTATCTGGTGGAGATGAATGCAGCAGCTTCCATGAGTCCCTCTCAAAGTTCAGACACTTCTCAACACGAGGATGCTCTCTCCCATTTCCCCATCCAGGAGAAAATCAACATTGAAAGCTCAGGTGGAAAATCCACAGGGATCAAGAAAACACAGACCACAGATCAAGGGGATACTTCTGATGTTCTTTAACACCTGTTTTCTACCACAGACACACTATTTCTTTTACAGGAAGTCTGATAAATTCCTATTCTGTGGCTCTGCCTCAGGAGAAGCTACTTAGACCAGTGTCTAAAACACCATCCTAGGTGCTAACAGAGCATCTCCAGCACCAAATCCTGCCTGGGGGTCAACACCAGGGTCCCTACTGCAAACAACTCTGCCTTCTTAAGACTAAGCTCAAGGCAAGATGTGCTGGAAGAGTGTGTCCAGCAGTGACATGCAAGAGGAGAGAGGGACACTGCTGTCACATGAGGCAAGATCAAGACATTTTGAAAACTAAAGCTGAAAACCAGATTTCCCACTGGGTTGTGGGAGCTCAGTCCAGTCCAGCTCTCCTTGCCTGCCAGTATGAGTGTTTTCCAAGAGCAAAACCTATTTTCATACCAACATCACAAGCACCACTACACCTCATTCAGCAGCTCAGAGGGCTGCCAAGACAGTTTCAGAAAAAGAAAAAGCTGGAAGAGAAACAAACGTTCACGCATGTCCTCAACACTGTTTGTGGTAGAGTAGAAAATGAGTATACCAGCTCCAGGGAAAACTTTTTCCATTCACAATGGAGACAAAAATTCTCCAACTCCCCAAATCCATTTCTCCTGCAGTCTAGTTAATTCAAGAAGAAGGCTATGGATGTAATTTGTACAAAAGATCCTCCCTCATTTCAAAGAGTTTTGCTGTCCCCTGTGCAAACCTGGACAACTTTTGCTAGTCTAGAACCCCTTCCTCAAAAAAAGGTTTCAGTGAATAGCAGCAACTGCAGGGACTCAGCCTTCAAAGCACACCCAGCCCTTGCAGCTGAGATAACTGCAAGGAGCTTTCTCCACTCAGCTGAGTGAACTGCAAGGAGCTTTCTCCACTCAGCTGAGTGATGCTCAAGGAAAAGCATTACAAACTGCTTCAGATGGGATTGCACAATTAGCCCCACTGCTCGGGGTCATGACCTCCCCGAGGGGACGTTCCTGCACAGGACTGCCACACCCACACAGCTGCTGGGCTCCACTGCCTCTGCTTTCAAGTGTTTGTGTCTCAGTTCTAGGACTGTCCTTACAGCCAAGGTGCCTCCAAAGCCACCCCAGGCAGGTGGAAAGGGTAACAGCTCTTTGCCATTTGACTCCCAGATGGGGCTAAGCTGCAACCAGAGCAAGCCCTGGTCATACTGGGATTAGGCTCGGTGACAACCTTAAAGACCTTGCTGGAAAAGCAAGGGAGATTGTAGGCTGAAATGAACTGTCACTACTATTGCTCATAGGAGATGACAGAATAATAAAACCCCACTATGCAACTGTCCTGACTCCCTAGCAAGGCTGGGCATCCATTTAATTCTGGGTCCTGTTTTTACCACACGAAGGACCCATTCCACAAAATCCACTGCAATGGGGAGTAACCACCCCACTCATCCCACTCAGTCATTCAAGACTAATTTCCTCCTCCATTAGGTTTTCCTACCAGGTTGGCAGGAGAGAATCTTTCCACAGCCCCAAGAAACACAAATTCAATGACACAAATTGCTCTGATAAAAACAAACTTATCCTCCCTGCAATGGCCATGCTTGGGACCCACATTCTGGAAGGGTACTCTGAGCACAGCCCATGCACACACACCTGCAAAACTTTGCAGAATGCCACATGATTGTTAGTCTGAGTTCCTCTTCATGTTTTCAAGAGCTCTGAACAGTATCTGCACAATTTGGAAATCTTATCTATCCAAATCCAGGTGTGCCTATAGCTGAGCTGGTACTTGAAAGTAGAAGGAATGGAAAAGGCATTGGTTTGGGTTTGGACAGGAATTCTGTGACATGGTTTTGGGTTGGAAGGGACCTTAAAGAACATCCAGTTTCAAACCTCTGCCATGGGCAGGGACACCTTCCACTGTCCCCGGGTGCTCCAAGCCCAGTCCAGACTGGCCTTGGACACTTCAAGGGATCCAGGGGCATCCACAGCTTCTCTGGGCAACCTGTTCCAGGGCCTCACCACCCTCACGCACCTTGTTTTCACTTATTAACCCATGGCCTGCAACATCCCAGCAAAGCAGAAACCACAGTAATAAAACCAACAGAAACACACACCAAGAACGTCACAGTACTGAAGGCAAGAACTATCGAAGGGCTGACTCCAACAACAGCAACATCCTCAATTCTACACGATGTAGTCACCCAGCTGGGACTGCCTGGCTGCATGCAATGAAGATGCAACCAAAGTTCCCAGGAAGTTTTCTGTCTCAGCTCCAGAGGCTTCCATACCTCCTTCCCAGAAGGCTGCCAGCTGGATGTGCCACAGAAACAACACAAAAGCTGCAAGCTGCTGCCCAACAGAAAACTGTTGGTGAGCCCATCACAACCACCGTGGGTCAGCACACAAACAGCCCCTCCAGCAGATCCAAGGAAGCCTCCAAGCTGGAAGTGTGTGACTGGGGCACAGGTAAGGACCAGCTGGGGTGGATTAGGGACCACCAGCCCGGCTGCAGCCAGCGGAGGTGCTGTGGTTGGGATCCCAGGGCTGTAAACACATCTGCCCTTGGCAAACCAGGCAGCAGTTCCTCCACAGCTGAGTCACAACAAAACCACACAGGATCAGCTTTCAGTTTCTTTTCATTAACCAAGAGGCTGTTAATGTTCACAGAAATATTAGCCCTTGCACCAGCAGTTAGCCCAGGGTTGATGCTTTTCTAGCAGGGGTTACGTAGCCTCATCCACAGAGGGATTCCAACATGATTTACTGAAGTCCTTGATTTTATGGGACACCCCACGGAGTTTATGGGACAATTAACCCATATGCACACATTGCTAGGGGGAATAGGAACAGAAAAAGAAATTACTACTATTCTTACTGTCAATATTTGGTGAGACACAAGCAGTGGCATGTTGCAACTGGGCAGCTCCAGCTGGAAGAAGGTATCAGTTATTTCCAGAAGAACTTGTTGCAGTTCTCCCTGGCAGCCTGGCGTTAACCGCAGCGCTGGGGCCTTTGAAAGTGGTTTCCAAAAGGCAGAGGGGGGCAAGAGAACTTCAAAATCTGCAGCTACTTAGCCACAAAACTTGGAAGTTTCGTTTCACTGTCACCACAGGCTTTTACACAAGGAAAACAGATCGAGTTCTGGCATGTTGATTCAACTTGTGTGAAACCACTTAACCCTGAACACACACACATTGCTCTGAGCAAAGCACAGCTGCAGCACAAAACATCAGTAAATTTTCACGGCTCTTTTCAGCCTCAGCGTCCCCCCACCTTTTCACAGGATCGCAGAATCACTGAGGTTGGAAAAGAATTCTAGTATCATCAAGTCCAATCATTAACCCAGCACTGCCAAGTCCTTCACTAAACCACGTCCCTAAGTGCCACATCCACACATCTTTTAAATCCCTCCCGGGACGGAGACTCCACCACTGCCCAGGGCAGCCTGTTCCAGTGCCTTCCCCTTCCGGGAAAGCAGCTTTTCCAAATATCCACTCTGAACTTTCTACAGTGTAACTTGAGGCCGCTCTCTCTGGACCGGGAAATCACACCCCGGGTGATTTTTCTCCCTGCTCAACTGATTTCTCCCACTACCACCCCTTCCCGGTAACCAGCAAAACACGTTCTCTCTGTAACCTCCTTCCCCAGCCGCTCAAGCCCTAAAACTTTGCGCAGCTGAAGCGAAAATTAAACAATTAAATCACCCTCACCACGCAGCGCCGTGTCGGACACCCGCCCGTTTTTATCAGCTCCTCCCCGGCAACTCGCGGGGTTACACCAATAGTTTTTTTTTACCCTTCATTAAATTTTTCTAAGTGACTGAGCAATGGCTCACACAAGCGCAGCCAATTTTACCAGATTACAGCCGCGCGTTCCGCGGAGCTTCATTACCATCAGATTAGGGCTGCGGACGGGAGATTTTAAGAAGGAGCATCTGGCGCTGCAACCGCCGGCTCGGGAACATCCACAGCGCGTCCCTTCCTCCCAAATCCA
Organism: Promerops cafer; assembly: GCA_013398275.1. Taxonomy (NCBI): domain Eukaryota; kingdom Metazoa; phylum Chordata; class Aves; order Passeriformes; family Nectariniidae; genus Promerops; species Promerops cafer. The sequence continues at coordinate 519,376 of VZSE01014414.1, read as the reverse complement.
ACCGCGACTTAGCGCAAAACTTGGGTTTTTTTAAGTGAACGGGCACCCACCCCCGAGCGGCGCCGAGGTGCCGCCGGTCCCCCCGCGGGCAGGGGTGCCCCGAGCTCCCCGGTACTCACGCATGAGGGTGCTGAAGGCGCAGAGAGCCAGCAGCGCCTGCAGCAGCACCCCGAAGCGCCCCAGCAGCGCTCCGCTGCCGCAGCCGTGCGCCGGGCGGGGGGCGGCCATGGAGCTGCGGGATGCGACGGGACGGGACGGGACGGGAAGGTGCGGAGCGGTGCGGGACAGCGCGCACGAAGCGGGGCTGCGAAGGGCAGTGCGGGTGGGACAGCCCCGGCGCGCACAAAGGCGGCCCCGAGCCGCCCCCGCCCCCCGNGGATAGGGACGGGGAAAAGGGACGTGGATGGGGAAGAAGTTGGAGATGAGGATACGAAGGGGACAGAGAGACAGAAGGATGGGGATGAAGATGGAAATGGAGACGGGGATGGGAATGGAGCTGAGTTGGGGACAGAGATGAGGATCAGGACAGGGATGGGGAAAGGGACAAGGATGGGGACAGAGGCAGAGATTGCGATGTGGAAGAAGTTGGAGACGAGGATACAAAGGGGACAGAGATAGAGATGGAGACATGGGGATGGAGATGGGAATGGGGACAAGAGTGAAAATGGAGTTGAGTTGGGAACGGGGACAAAGATGAGGATGTGGAAAGGGCTGGAAATGGGGATGCAGTGGACACAGACATTGAGAGGCAGAGGCAGCCATGAGAATGGGGATGGGGATGGGAATGGAGAAGGAGATGGGGATGAGTGTGGTGATAGGGAAGGGAACAAGGACAGGGACAGATGGGGATGTGGAAGAGGCTGGAGATAGGGATGCAATAGGAGCAGGCAGACAGAGAGAGGCATGGAGATGAGGATGGAAATTAAGATGGAGATGTGGATGTGGAAGGAGGGGGGTGGAGATGCAATGGGGATGAAGATGGAAACAGGTGGGGATGAGGATGGGGACAGAGATGGAGATGACAATGTGGATGTAGATGAGATTGGAGATGGAATGGGGATGGGGAAGGAGATGGAGATTAAGAGGGAAATCAGGATGGAGATGGAGACAGAGACAGTGATGGGGACAGGAGTTATGGATGTGGATGAGGACAGAGACAGAGGTGAGGATGATGATGGAGATGAGGATGTGAGGTCCTGGAGGGAACTGGGGTGCTGGATTGGGGAAATCATGCTGAGGTTTGGAGAGCTGGGTTGGGGGAGTCCTGGTGGGATAGGGGTGCTGGGCCGGGGAGAGTGTATAGGGATTCTGTTGGGATTTGAGATGCTGGACCGAGGGAATCCCAGAAGTGTTTCAGGTGCTGGGATGTGGAGATCCCAGCAGGGTTTGGGTTGCCCTGGCTGGAGAGGCCCTCACAAAGTTTGGGATGCTTGACTGGGGAGGGTTGGTAGGGATACTGGTCGAGATTGGGGTGCCAGGCTGAGGAGTTCCAGCAGGGATGGGGGTGCTGGGTTTGGGAGGTCACAGCAGAGTTTGGGGTGCAGGGTCCTGGTGGGGCTTGGGGTACCAGACTGGAGAGGATCCCAGCAGCCAGTGGTAGTCCTGGTGGGATTCTGGGTCTGCTGATGGGGTTGGGTTCTCAAACTGCAGCCTCAAATCTCCTTTTTTTTGCTCCTCTGTGTAACACTGCTGCCTCTACAGCCTCCTCCCCACAGGGCAGGTTTTGTTTTTTCTCTCTTTTCAATACACTTGAGGCCATCTTTAGGGAGCACTGGGGTCACACGGTGAAATTTCCCTCCCCAATTTTGCAGGGTAGGAGCTTGTGTTTAGTTACAAAACCACAGAGGCTGCAAATCTTATCCTGTCATATGACTCTGAGGGATGGCCTTAGAAACAGCAGCAAATGTTATGAGAAAAGAAAATCATGGGAGCTGGCCTGCTTCCCAAATAGGTCCAGTTTACAACACAGGAGGGAATTGTGCTGTTCCTGGGCTTGGGAATCCCCTGTTCTGGGGAGGTCATTAGTGCCAGGCAGTTTAGCCTGGAGCCTTGTCCCTCCTCAACTCAGTCAGCACATCACTGAAATAACAAAAATAGTCCCTCCTCTTTTTTTTTTTTTTTTTTTCCAAGGGTGAATTGAATTTTGGGTTGATAGCTCCTCACTTAGCTCACTGACTTTAATCATGGTTTAATCATAACTTCAGCCAGGGAGGTGGAAGTTTCATCTGGGTGACTCATTTTCAGCTGATTTTGTATGTGCAATTGTTAGTTTCATTAAGAGGTTCATTCCCCTGAGCTGGTAAATCTGATTGTGTTTTGCAGTCAGTTGCCTTTATATTAAATTCTAAATCAAATATTAAAGTTGATACTTTTATATCAGCCAGTTGAACACACTATATGGGGAAGCAACTATTAAGCAAAGTGCACACTTTAACAGAGATTTCTTCAGGCTCTAACCTTTTTTTGCATTTTCTCAGATTTCCTCGGTTGCTGCTATAAAGGCATTTTCAAGAATTGCTGGATGGTAATTTTTCCCCTGGGAGGTGCCTTGGACTCTACTTGCCCAGGTACAGCACAGCAACTGGAGAAAACAAAGGGGGGAAAAAAAAAAGACATTTAACCAAGGAACTATTTCTTAAACAAAATTTCATTTTCTGTGAATAACCTGCAAATTATCTGTGATATATCAGGGTCTTGCCCAAGGGGACAGTTTTTCAAAAACTCCCTCAGAGCCAGTGCTGCCTCCTCCCCTTTCTTCAAGCCCAATTAATGGTGATTTCTCCCAGCTGCTTTATCAGCAGGACAAAGTTTTCTGAGGCCTTATTTCCAGGTGCTGATAGTTTTACATGAGAGCAGAGTGCCTCTCATGTGTGAAAACACTCAGGCTACAAGAGTGCAATAAACAGAACCCTTGATTTCCCTCCTCCTTGCAGGAAGAAGCAGATATCCTTCAGTGGCTGTTGATGCTCCACACTCCTCCGTGAAAATGCAGCTTTGCTTTATCACAAGCACCATTTGCACTTCAAAATATTTGTATTTTCTGAACCCATGCAAAAAGTCTTGAAGTTTTTTCGGTATCCCAAGTGGAGTCCAGGAGCTTTGGTTATTAAATTCTAACCCTAGAATTTTGGCAATTAAGATGTCTCAACACTGGCTCCCTGCTTTTTTTTTCCCCCCTAAGGTTTTTTTCTCTCTGAGGAGACTTTAGAGCCCCTTTCAGTATCTAAAGGGGCTCCAAGAGAGCTGGAGAGGGACTTTGGGCAAGGGCATGAAGTGATAGCATAAGAGGGAATGGCTTCACACTGCCAGAGGACAGGTTTAGAGCAGATATTAGGAAAAAATTCTTCTCTGGGAGGCTGGTGAGGCCCTGGCAGAGGTTGCCCAGAGAAGCTGTGGCTGCCCCATCCCTGGAAGTGTCCAAGGCCAGGCTGGACAGGGCTTGGAGCAACCTGGGATAGTGGAAGGTGTCCCTGCCCATGGCAGGGGGATGGAACGAGATAGTCTTCAAGGTCCCATTCAACCCAAACCATTCCAATGTTTCTAACATTTCAAAAACACCCAGCAAAAGAAAAAGCAAGTCAAGTTCAGCCCAGTTTTGCCATCACACAAAGATGGGCTGGAGTCTGGAGAAAACAAAGAAGAAGGGCAAGCATTTGAGAAAGTAAGAAACAGAAAGGAAATGGGATATTTTCTCCTCCAGAAAAAAACCTGCAGAAATAGTAGCTGTCATTGCAGGAACGGGCTTTGTGGCGAATCTATTCCGGTTCGGTTATAAAAAGTTAATAAAGTTATTGGAATTTTTCTGCCTCAAAAAGACAAGTCAGTTTTTTTGTTTCCAGAAAACAATAATAATAATAATAATAAAAAAAAAAAATAAAAAAAAAAGTGTTTTGCAGCACTGGGAAAGTTGTCCAGCCCATTTCTCACTCACTGAGCCCACTCAGCACAGGTGCCTGCTCACACTCAGCTGCCTGTGCTGTAGCTGGGCCTGGGTTCAAAACAGACCTGAGAGGAGGACAAGGCTTTTCAAGGCTTCCTCACTTCAAGGGCACTTAACTGGGAAAAGCTGCTGGCTTGGGATCCAGAGGGATACTTTCTTTTTTAGGTCTTCTCCTTTTTGTAACATTGCCGTGGCCTTGGATGCCCTTAGTGCAGTCCTGGTACAGTCACAGGATGAAAAATCCAATCTCTGTTCTGCACAAGTTACTCTTGGGTGGGATCCACCTTACCTGGCTTCAGATGTTCCCTTTTGAGAGATCTCTTGCCTCCTTTCATAGCCAGTGGAGAGGAATAACCTCTTTCAGGACATCTTCCCTTGACCATCCTGGTCAGATGAATTAAGTCTGCTCCAGCTCCAGGCAGTTCAGCGATGGCCTCATGGCAGAAAAGAGTCACAAGAGCATGAATGTCCATTTTTTTATAGCAACACAGCATTGTTTTCTTCAGCTCCCTTGCCCCCACAACACTCAGGTGTTTTGTACCCCCAGAATCCCCAGCTTGATGGTGGGGATGAGGAAAAGGCAGTGGCAGGTCTGCAGATGGTTCTTGTGGTAAATTGGAGGGGGAAACATGAAGCTGCCCTTTCCAGGATGATGCTCATGTAAATTATTCATCTGGTTTTATTTATCATGTGGTGAAGATATTACTTCTGAAAACAAGATCTCTTGAGAAAACTTCCTTTAGCTGATACTTGGAACAGACTTTATTTATGCTGCCAGCAGCAGTGATCCCTGATGATTAAGTAGTAGCTAGACCTTATTCTTGCTGAATTACCCAGTTTACAAGGCCGAGCACATTTAACAATCAGTTCCAGGTTATATTCATAAGCAAGAGGCCAACCCCAATGTTTGTATCAGCCAGGACTTTGTATTGCAGGATACTCCAAGGAGTAATTGTCAAGGTAATTATTTTCTATTTTCAGTAAGTGCTTTAGCTGTGTTATTATGAGATGTTCGGTGTCTTGCCCAGAATGCATGGGAATAATTTCCCACTTTACAGGGCCCGTGGCATTGTTGGCTGGCTGTGCTTGGCCTGGAGCTGAGGCTCTCCAGTATTGCCTCACCCTGGCTGTGTAAGCCAGAGGGGCAGGGGACAGTGGCCTTCAGGTCTGTGCCCAACTGAAAGGCAGAAGGAGGAAGGTTTCAGCTTCCCTTTCCCCCTCCCCTCATTCAGAACACCTCAGCTCTGCAAACCAGCCCCTGAGCACAGCCCACTCCTCTGCACGGCCATCCCTTCACCCAGGACACAGTGGTAGGTCCTACAACAGCACTGAGGAAACCCTCACAGGTCCCACCAGCCCTCTGGGATGATGTCCCTGCTTCAAGTTTAACTCTCTTGAGGTCATGTATCACCCCCATTCCTACAGAGGTGAGCCCTTGGCAGGGTCATCTTTAAGGTCACTTCCAAACCAAACCATGGTTCTAAGATGATCCTTAGGTTTGGACGAGAGCAGAACTGCTAGAAAGGCTCAACATTTGCTTTTTCAATCATTTTCTTTCTTGAAAATTAAACTTGTGTTGTTCTTATGTAGGAATGGCCAGATGCAAGTTCCTTCAAGCTTAAGACACGTTTGAATTTATGGCCATTGGGACCTGGGCAAAATTCCCTGGGTCTGAACTGCAACACAGTGGATTTAGGCTAGCATCAGGACACCTTTTCCAGGACTAAGGCTGGTTAAGATCTGCAATGAGTTGTTGGGGGCAGAGGGAGAAATTCTGCCATTGGAGAATTAATTTTAAGAATATCCATCTTTTTAGAATCAGAGAATCATGTAGATTGGAAAAGACCTCTAAGATCAAGTCCAATTATTAATTGAGTCCAACCAATAGTCTTCTCCCAGGGACAGCTGGGTAATTCCTGCTTGAGGTGGGAGAATTGGTGAGCTGATCTCCTAAATTCTCCATGAACTGCATTTTCTTGGCTGCCCTGCTTCCTTTTGCCAGCCTGTATCTCCAGCCTGACCTTGTGTTGCAGTGGTTTATTGGACAGACAGGAAGTGTCCTAATCCTGTGCTTTTGGAGATCTTACTCCTCTCAACATCCTTCCAGTTCAGATTCCTTCTCAGGATAAAAATAAAAGGTTAAAGAGAAAAAAATCCAATCAAGTATGGTTTCGTTCCTCACAGCTCTCCTGTCTCTCTGGCAGACCTGAGATTGCCTCAGGAAAGAGGAAGCTTTTTTCTCTGCCCAGTCGTGGGTCTGGATGAATCCTTTCAGGTCTGGACGTCGGAATCTGACAGCCTGGGTAACTATTTATGCAAAAAGATCAGTTAGGAAATGGACACCTACCCTATTGGAGAAATGTTAAATATTCACAACATTCACGTAGCACGAACCAGAGAGGACCTTGGTTATTTTCCCTCGAGTTCTATTGCTCATCAAGAGCCTTGAAATAAAATGCTAATTTTCCAAGACCTGGCAACTATTCCCTGCTCCCAAAGCTTTCTCCATTAGCACTTGAAAACCACAGGTCCCTTCACAAGCCATCCTTGATGTTTTATAAATGTTATAGCTGAGACATCACTTCTACTCCCTTTAATGCATTTTTTACAGCTGCAGCAGAGAGATTATTTCCATTCAGGCTGCAAAGAGTCATCCTGGAAGGGCCCTCAGTTACCTCTCCTGAGGTGTTTCCAAAACAGCACATGCTACCTAAGCTTAAGCTAATAACCTGCTCAAGGCCTCCATTTCACATTTACTGTGCAATCTGAGCTGCAGAACTACAGGTCAGGAGCCTGATGGATCCTTACAGGTACAAAAAAAGCTTTCACAAGAGAGCTCAGCCTTGGCTAAATTTCACATGGATGAATTTCCATGAGAAAAAAACACCTGGATGTGGAAGAAAAGGGTTGTTAATAGTGCTTGGATTAGAAATGGTGCAGCAAGTATTGCAACAAACAAACCTTCTCAAGGTTCAGAAAGAAGATTGTCTTCAGCCTAGAAACCTCAGTCAAATCTGCCTCTGTGCTACCTACAGTCTTTCTTCCCAGGGATTGCTACATAAACCCCATCAACTGTCTTAAAACTGTTGGGTTTTACTCACCTAGTTAGTGTCTGATGAGAAACATGCACACACAAGTCCATAATGATCCTATTGGATATTAAATGGGAGGAGGAATTAAAGCAAGGAGATGTGTATTACTTTGCTTAGCATCCCCAGCATGCTGCCCAGGAAATCAATTTGAGTCCCACCCCAGTTCATTATCCAACATTCAAACATTGGGTGTGTGCTGCAGAAGGCACAGAGGACTGCTCAGCTAAGCCAGGTCTTCCTGAAGACCTGCTGGAATCTCGATTTTAGGTTTAATCCCTCCTTAGTGACTTCACCTTGTTAAGCAAGGAACAAAGGTCACAAAGAAAACAGCAAGGGGAGGATTGCTCATTTCTCCTGTGATGGGTAGCCTCAGATCTGGTGGTGTTTCCTAAAACACTTTGCTCTAAAATATGCATTTCATTTAAAGAATAACTTTGCTGTCGTTATTTTTTTTTCACAACAATATCCAGTGGTTTTCCAGCACACTGGTGAGGTTGCTTTGGTCAGCCCTGTGTTTTATGAACTCAAGGGGAATCTTTTTCCTGATTCCAGCTGGCGTTAGATCATATGTGTAAATCTCACCCTTAGACAAGATCAGATGCAAAACAATCTCAGTTGAAAGGATCCATTTCTCGGAGCTGTGTTTTCACATTTTAGTTCCCAAACACTGGACATGTGCCACAAGGTACAACTCCTTTTCAGGCAGAATTACTGCAGCATAAATCTGTACACATACTGAGCTCAGAGTGTCCTTCAGCACTGGAGGGGAGGCTGGAACTGCAGGGAGTTGGGTCTGCTGCTTTTGAGGTCTGTGAGATGTAGCCCTGCAGCCAAAACTGGCTATCTAGGCTTCCTAAAATCGTGCCTCTTCACCCCATGCCTGAATTTAGCTCCTGGAAGGATCCTTAAAGTTATTTTCAGAGAAGTCCCAGTGCTCACATGAGCACAGCTCGCAGACAAAGCTTTCTCTGGCCCTGAAGCCCAGCACTGTGTGGATGCAAAGCTGTACAAAATGCCTGGCAGCTGTATCCCCGAGAAGCTGCATCCCAGAGGAGTTTTATTTTTACTGCATTTCCATCTTTAGCAGGAGAAGAGAAAAATATTTGAAGGAGCAGGACAGCAGCTGCTAGAGATGTTCCTACAAATCCATCCCACCCTGCACGGTGCTTTCCATTACTGCATGGGCAAGACACACCTTTCCAATCCCAATGATTCTGTGATTCTGTGAGTATAACACAGCTACAAGTTCTTTTTAAAACATAAAGGGTTAGAAAATTGGTTTGCAGAGTGATGTACAAACCCCCAGTCACTGTATGTGTCTGCCACCAGATCTGCTCTTTAAAAGTTTTTCTGACAGTGTTGCACCAGTGAAGAGGTGGAGTTTTACAGTCACCTTCCTCTGGTATGCGTGATAAAAAAAGGCTTTTAACTGGCCTAAATTTTACTTATTGCACCAGAATAGTAACTCTACAGGCTGAAAAGATAATTTTTTCAAGGAGATTTGTGCCTAGTGACTCACAGGAGTTCTGCAGAGTTCTTAGCTTTTGGCATAGCTCAAAGTGGGGGTCCCAAGCCTGAGACTTTTCCTCCTTGCCTGGGAGGAATATGCCTGTACCATTCAATAAGAAATTATTTTTAATCCAATACTTATTTCAAACTCAACCTAAACAGTGTTTCTACTTTCTTCTACTGTATTCTTTCTGTTTTCAGCCTCGCCCTAATCAAGGGCTGCTGTTTTAACAGGTGACCCCTTAGCTTGATGCTGATGTAGGCCATATGTTCCTTTCCTCCCCATCTCTTCACTTCTGGATGCTACAGCTGAAATAGAAACCCCTGAATGCCCAGGGATTTCCAAAGGCCAGAAGACATTAACTTGCCATCACAGATGTCTGCAAGTTAACGCATGGATGAAGTAATATTAGTCAGTGAGATTCAGAACTGATTCAGATTTCCACAATTAAGCATAAATGGTGCTTTGATGAAGAATTAAACAGGGATGAAAAGATTGAAACATAGGAAACAGTAAGACAACAGTTGCCAAAGAGATTTCCACCCTTCAGACTGGAGTGAAGACACCCAAATCAGCTTGGTTACAGGAATCAGTCTTGCTGTAGCAGGAAGAAATGCCTGTGTGGACTCATTTTGCTCTGTTTTCAACAGGGAATGTATTACAGCAGCTTTGTGATTTCTGGATAAGTGTGTCTGCAGCATGGGTCAAGGCCAGGCTGGATGGAGCTCTGAGCAGCCTGGGGTGAGACACTGAAGTTTTTAGGGTTGATGGTTCCAACATTTGCCCTTTTGTGCTTTGCTGGTGCCAGGTTTGCACCCCAGAAGGGGAGGAAAAGAGTTTCTGGGTGTGTGGTGTCATTTCACCCTAACCTGCCCCTAGTCCCATTAACAACAACCTGAGTTACCCTCACCTCCTGCAGCAGGTTGTAACAGCTGGTCTGCTGGAAAATGTAACACCTGGTCTAGTGGAAAACCCCCATGGCAGGGGGTTGGAACCAGATGGTCTTTGAGGCCCCTTCCTACCCAAACCATTCTGTGAGTCCAGGGAGGCAAGTGTGAATTTGGAACCCATACCAAACCAAAGAGGTGAAGTGGAAAGTGGTGGCTTAGGCTTTATATAATGCATAAAAAAGGGAGATGTGCCAGCAGAGATGAGTCCCACAGGGAGATCTGGGACGGTGTCCCTTTTCCTGGGGGAGCCAGCACAGCCACATTCAAGAAGAATGCAAAGTGTGTCTCCAATAAAGCTGGAATTTTCACTCTCTATAAATATCATGCTGTTCAATTGCTGTGTCTATACTCATCTCCACAAGAAAACATCCCATTTTTTTTCAGTGGGATCCTATTGGCTGAGGCAAAAATAATTCCAGAAATCATTTATTTCTTCAGAAAGTGTGGGAGTACTTGTCCCTGCTGCTGTCAGTTCCCATCCATCCATTTTATCAGGCAGTATCAACACACTTTCTTCCAGCGAGGACTGCTCAACGGCACACAATAAAATTGATTCATTACTCATTTTCTCCTTATTATCTTTCAATTGCTCCAGCTCTTGATACCACTTAAAGTGGACATTAGCTCTTCGTAACCAGTATGTGAATGCTTTTTCTCCAAGCTTTCATTACATATACTTTCATTTAGTCTCATTACACCATGTGTCTTTCTCATGAACTTCTTATAATGCCTTTATACACATTTGTGTATGCTCTGCCATGGTGAAGAGTGAGAACCCAAATGGATTTCTTGGAAAAGCTGGCCCAGGTGCTCTGCGGGTGTAAATGAGAAGTATTTAGTGCTGGAAAGTGGTTTTATTTACAGGAGCTGGCTCTTGAGCTCTCCAGAATGGAAAAGGCCAAAATCACTAAGAATGAAACTCAACTTTTGTGCTTGTCTTCGGCACGAAAGCAAAACTGATGAAACTACAGGAGGAGCAATACTTTCTGTTTATAATTAGCCTTGAAATGGAGATGAGAGCTGAGAGCTTTGTTTTGGGGTAAGGGGGAGGATGATTTAAACTTCTGTCTGCTTTGGGAAGGATTACAGTGACAGTGAATTTAATACAGTTTTGCAGAGTACTGATTTGTACTCTGGAAGGAAAAAATCTTCCCAGTTTCCACACTCATGCAGGGTTTAATTCAAAGAAGTTCAAAACAGTGTAGCTCCAGTGGAGCAAACCTCATTAGTACCTTCCAAATTTTGTCATACAAGTAGTCATCCTATGGGGAATCTCTGCTCCCTACTGGAATCTGTGGGTCCAGGGTTTCTTCTTGGCTTTGGGTTGGGTTTGGGACTCTTCTCACCCAAAGGCCCAGACCAAGGTGCCTCACAGGCTGCTTTGGGCCTGGAAACCAGTTTTCCTTTATTGAGATAGATCATAGTTAATACGCAAACGTGGAAGTTTGAAAGTCTCCAGCATAGATAAAATATTTGCTATTTACCCTGGAGGGAGATGAATTTCTTTTCCAGGTCCCTGCAGTGATTTCTACCCCCAGTTACAAAGGGGATTAATACTTCAGCTGCACTTATCTCAATATCTCCTAGCTCAGACAGATGAATACAACCTTCAACATTGCATGGGATCAGATTTCTTTTTAATTAAAGCAGCCCTTTGTTTCACTGTGGCTCTAAAAGTCTTATTTATCATTAAATCCTTTAGAAGTCTCTTAGGAAAATAATTTCCTGCTCCCAGTTTTACTGAGCCTTTGGATCTCCTATCTCTTGTCACCTGTAACAAAGTGCTGTAGGAAGGAGCCGTGCTGCATTGCTTTCATGTTCTCCATCAGCTCTGATATGGATGGTTGTTATAAAGCTTCATACATAATATATGCCATGTCTTAAAGCAGCCCTGTAAACGACTGTACAGCTGTAAAGGTTTCTTAACTCACCCAGCCTCGAGCTACCAGCTATAAAAAGGCAGTTAAGAAGATTAGCATTAAAACTACCTGGTGAGATGAAAAATGGAGAGGCAGAACAGCCTAATGATGGATCCATGGACTGTGACCAGTCACGTGGGGAAGTCACCTTTCTGTGCCTCCAACCTGCAAGCGCTGGCACTAATCATTTTTGGGATATTTCTCTGTAACTGCATGCTTTTCCCCCACAAGGGCCACCTCTCTGAGCACACACAGGGATGATTTTCCAAGCAGTCCAAATGAAATGTTGACCCTCTCCTACTGTGTCTGAGTTTTCTCAGTCTCCTTTGAGAGTGATGCCTTTGCTGTGCAAATGCCTTTGAATGACTTTGCATGCTGAGTTTTCTGCCTTTTTTCTATGGCAGAGCTGGGGAAAAGCCTTTGGAGCCTGTTCTGCCAGGAAGCGTGGTCCCATTCCTGTCCAAAAAGCTTCTGCTGGCCCCAGTTTTTGAAAAGCTGAGCTGAAAATCAAATGCATTTTAAAGCTTGTCATAAGGAAAATCAAAGTCCTTTCCCACCTCGACACCTGTTGTTACTCAGCAGAGCAGGAACGTGAATTCTGTGCCCTGTGCTCTTACACAGATCAGATGTGGATCAGTCTCCATGGACATTTCTCACTGCTCCCATCCTGCCACTGGGCTGGGCACAAGTCATTGCATAGGAACAGAGGAACATAAAATTTACAGAGTCACAGGTTTGGGTTGGAAGGGACCTCAAAGATCATCTCATTCCACCCCCTGCTATGGGCAGGGACACTTCTCCCTAGACCAGGCTGCTTAGAGCCCTACCCAGCCTGGCCTTGAACACTTCCAGGGATAGAGCATGGAAATATCCCCAAAATACTGACATTTCCACAGAAAAAAACCCAATTCTGTCTTTTAGAATGCAGTCTTGGGTACATCCATAGGGGTATTCCAAATATGTGACATGTGCTGGCCAGTTTAAGAAGACATTTTCACACAAACTTTCATCCCTGACATTGCTTTTCAAACAGAAATCATTCTCCCTGGCCCTGTCTTGTTGGCATCTCTTCCCAAGCCCCCTTTTGCCTTTGCCCCTACTTTTCACTCTTTGTTTATGCTAATAGCTAATGAGCTGCCTTTGTGCATCTTGGATAAATAGGATATTTCATAGACAGTAACATAATCAATTAATTGACTGCAATCCTGATTTGTTTACCTAAACAGTACTTTAATGCTTGTCAGCAAGCAAGTCCTCTTGATAGGACTGTGCAACATCCTTTTGTTTGTAAGAAAGCAATTTAAAGGACACTGGGATGAGGACTAAGAAGATTTGTCAGGGTAAAGCCTTCTCTCATTTTACATTATGAAATTGTAGGTGTGAGCAGGAAAGCAGCAGTTGTTTGTGCTGAGCAAACAAAAATGTGGTTTTTCCTGTGTAAAGAGTTGTGTTCCTTTAGACAAAAACTTTTTTCCAGAGTACTGAAACCTATTCTTTTCTCAAAACCATGCCAAGAAGCTTTTACATTTATACCTCACATTTATAATGAGAGGTGATCAAAAAGCAAGGAAGGAGAAGAATTTTTTCATGTTAAAATGTTTTAGCTGTTTGAAGCACACCTTCCCCAGTGAAGATCCTGAAAATCCTGTCCAGTGCTAGTGAAATGTTACCTGAATCTTCCCTGCTAGTGTTGTTTGCTGTAAGGGCAGATGTCCAGCCTCCAGGACAGGTCTTGTCCATCCAGCTCATGGCTGGCCTCTTCCCAAGGCCACTGGCCATGTCCACCTTGGTCTCTTCTGGGATTCATGAGGCATCTCTAATTTTTTTAGTTATTTGCAGAACAAAAAGACTGAAAATACAGCCCATGAGGGTGGCACTGATGTGGCACATCCCTCCCTTTGGAACCTGTCAGAATCTCTCAAGGGTTCTTGAGGTTGAGGCTTGCTGGGATAATGTTGGAGAGCCATGCAGGACTCATCCTCAGTCACATTGGGTACAAAGGGAAATCCTTCAACTGACCCCTGAATGCACCTTGGATTCATCAGGGAACAACCTGGTTCAATCCAAAAGAAAACCTGAAAGATGGTTAATATTTATAATGTGTGACAGGAACAAGCTGAGAAAGTTTTTTTGTTTGTTTTTTTTTTTTTTTTTACATTACAGCTGAACCCACAGAAAAATAGGACTGGCATGAATGTCAGAAGTTAGGAGATGAGATCTCCAGTGAGATCTCAGATGAGATCTCCAGTGACGTCTCCAGTGAGATCTCACTCTCCAGTGAGAGTGTCAGAAGTTAGGAGATGAGATCTCTCAGTTAGAGATCTCCAGTGGAGATGCCCACTGGAAAAGACTCCTGTCCAGACTGCAAATCCTGGCCTCCAGCAGTGCCAGTTTGTAAAATCAAAAGGGAATCAGCAATTAGGTTGAATTGCACAAAATCTCTGTCTCATTAAATGTCCCCAGCCCTCGCTGAGCACACCCCATGCCGTGTTTTAGGGTTTCAGATCAGTTCCACCACATAAATCGGAGTGGTTGACTCAGATGACACACTTGGTGCCTGAGGGCACGTTCTTCTCCTGGCACTGTGGGCTCTGTGTGAGGGTGTCTGCACAGCCAAAATCCAGGGCTTTTCCCCACGATCCTTCCTGTATGTGAATTATGAAAGAGTACAGCCTTCATTGAGCCCCCTGGGATCCAGCAAAACCAAAGTCACTTTTAACTGATGGGACACTCAGGTAAGAGTCCCGGGCTTGGGGGATGAAGATGTAAGGGCTGTTCCCCTTAACAGGAATTTCTGAGCAGCCAGGATGGGTGCTGAGGATTTTCACCCTCTCTACGTGTGGCAGCAGTCACAATTTTTTTCCAAGCTTGAATTTTTTTGGGGGGTTGGCTGCAAGTTTGTGACAGACGTAGGAGCTGAGTCTCCCTGCAGGATTTCAGAGCGGGTGTGAATTTCAAACAGAGCAGATGCTGCTCTAGGACCAAATCTTCCTGAGGCTCCTACAAGCCTGGGGGTGCCTGAAGGTAACCAGACATGTCCTGGGCAGGCTTATTGAGAGTCTAAAAGTGGAGAAAAGGGTATCAATGTCATAACAAGAGTAAGGACTTTGAGGGACTGACTTGATCCTGGAGTCATATCCAAAGCTGCTTGCAGCTTTTTGGGTTCCTTACAAATGTTCCTTACATTCCTAAAGCCTATTGTTTGCAATAGGAGATCAGAGAGGGATTAAAATTCCTAAATATTTTTATGGAGCTGGCTTTTAATTTGCCTAGATTTCAGTCTCCCATCTGTACAGTGCTTCCTTTCTAAAGACAAAGCACAGGATACTTATAAGGTACAGAATATGGCATTTTTCAGCAGTGAATTCTTCAAGCAGTTTATAAAACCAGGGCATTATTCCTCTTTTCATTTTAGGGATGGGGAAACTGAGGCACAGAGGCTGTCACTAGTCAGGGGTCAGCCAGTCTAGGGTGAAACCATGGTCACCTGCAGGCAGGACATGAACTACCAAGGGGGCATGGTCAGAACTGAGATCAGAAAATTTGAGATCAGAAGCTCTGTTTCCTTCTTTACTTATAAGCCCTCAGCCATGTCTTGCTCAGCAGAGTTCTGGTAAGAAAAGTATTTGTACACCTTCCCTCCTGATCTCTGCACTGAGATACTTAGTCCTGAGCTCATTATGACCTTAAATATGTTACCTATTACCTTTAATGGCCTACTGTAGACTCCTCC
Organism: Promerops cafer; assembly: GCA_013398275.1. Lineage (NCBI taxonomy): Eukaryota > Metazoa > Chordata > Aves > Passeriformes > Nectariniidae > Promerops > Promerops cafer. The sequence goes on along the minus strand of VZSE01014414.1, from coordinate 504,232 downwards.
ACTCATATGCATCCTTATTAAATGTGCTTCTTAGCAACCTGGCAATGAAGAAGTGGAAGTGTCAGCCTCTTCAAATTAAAATAAAAAATCAATTATGCTCTTAGGGGCAGATGGAGATTAAGCTGAATACAATGTACAGTTACTCTGTTGTGGAAGCCGGGGCCTTTATGTGCAATTAGTGGCATTTTGTTCTTAATCTTCCTCCTTAATTCAGGAGGAGCCATTAAAAGAGCAAAAGCCATCCACAAGCCTTTTTCATAGTCAGCTTCAGAGAGACACTTCTAAATGGATCATTTTCATCTTAGCACTGTAAAAAAAATCCCTCAAAGTACTGATATGACCTTTTAATACTTTGCTGTGAATTTGGGGGTGGTGCTGAGCGGGGGCTGGAAGGAGGGAGGAGAAGGTCAAATGGCTATTGCAAGATTTGTTGCACAGTGAGATGTTTGCCAGAGAAATTTTGGACACAAACTGTGTTGTGGATGGGCTTTTGGGCTGCTGTGGGAATGTGCCAGGGCATTTCTGCCCACAGCTGACCAGTTCCTAAATCCTATTAGGTACCAAAACCATGGAAATGCCTGAGCTGGGTTTTCAGCCCACCATGCAAGCAGGGCACTGAGAGAGCCAGACCAAGTCAGTATTTTGCAGACTATGACACAGAATTCACTCCACGTGCAGCAATGACAAGAAATGCAGATGTGACGCATAATTTACACTTTATTAAAACATGAGCTCCTGGTCATCCTTGTCAGTCAGAGATTTTGGTCTTGTTCTGCTGTTATGGGTATTCCTGTGTGAAACAGGAGGGAAATGGAGAATTTACTTCTTTGACACCACAGAGCTTGGCAGAAACACCCCTGTTAAGTGAAAGCTGTAACCACAGTGCTGCATCTGAGGTCTAAATCCATTTCCATTGTCACAGCCTTTCCCTGGGACTGCATATCTGTGCCTCAGTTTCCCAGTCTCCCTCCCCAACACCAGCTCATAGAGGCTAAAAACCAGGAGGAGTTTTCCTGCCAAGGCAAAGCCTTGTAAATACTTGAAATAAATAAAGAAGCTGTTAGTAAATGGGAGAAATGAGCAAGTTTTGATATGAGAGTGGATCTCTCCTGCAGTGCTGGCACGATCAATAAGGCTCATATGAGCCTCAGTATTGAACCTCAGTGCTGGGATTTATTGGGTATAACATGTGCTTCCTTTTCATTTACTGCTAAGGTGGGAGAGCTATTGTTTAGCACAGACACCACGCTTTCTGGGCATTCCTGAGCTGCAGGCATGAGGTACTGGCTCAGATTTTCCAGTTAATATTAAAGCAGTTATTGCCCCTCTGCTGAATAGCCACAGCCCCTACACAGCGATTTCTAATCAACAGGCAATAAAAATAAATAAAACTGGGTAAATAAAGGGCTTTGGGCTATGGAGTTGGTGTGTGGGTCTCCACATGGGGTTTGTGTCCCGGGCAGGGTGTGCAGGGCAGCTGCTGCTGGAGGCTGTGGGGGTGCCTGGCCCTGAGACCTCCCATTTGAGAGGTGATGATCCCTTTTCCCTGGTGTTCCTTGAGTTCCTGCAGGAGAAGGGCTATGCCAAGGGACCTTTTACCTCTCCAGGGGTTGTGTTGCCTCTGCAGTCACTGCACACAGGGCTGGTACTGCCAAGAGGTGCAAAGCCAGTGAGACCTTAACCCAATGAATATTTTATGAATCCCAAGCCAGCAATTTCTTTGCTGTTCACAGCATTCAAGAGGCAAGACTTTTACTGTTAAGCATAAAGAGGGAGTTTAATTTTTGGATTAACTTCACTTATGCTAATCTCTTCTTTAGATCATGCCTTAAACACCTGCCTTCAAAGCTCGGAGACATCAGAAAGAAAAAAGGTATCAGAGAAATTCAGCCTAAATATGATGTCCAGGAGATGGCACTGTGAAACAAGTCTTTCAGCATCCTAATGCCACCTCCCAGGGACCAACTTCTCACTGAATTAGGGCTGATGGATAAAAAGAAGACAAAGGCAGAAGTGAAAGCCCTGGCCCAGGGGCTGTCTTGAAATAGGGGCCTGATGGTGTCTTTACCTCCTGTAAAGATTGTGATAAAGTGGGGTGAAAACTTGGAAGCTGAAGGCCAGAATCTGTTGAGAGGAGAGGGAAAATGCAGAGAAGCTTTGCTGTGAACCCAGGAGCAGTCCCACGAGATGAGTATGACAGAGGAACTAATAGGGACTGCACTTGACTGTGGAGGTGGCCCCAGGTGATGTCCTGTGTCTCCTCTCTGACACCAAGCTCCTGTTAGACACTCTCCATCCTTTAGCTCACTCAGGCTGGACACTGAACCAGCCCCAAATAATTCCCCAGTGTCAGCTGCACAGCCCTGCCCCTTTTCCAGTGCAGGGCAGCTTGGTGTCAGCATCCCAAGGGCAGGCAAATACCTCCAAAAGTGGAGATAACCATTCTTTGGGTTAAAAGGAAACCTGGCTGCCACCAAGGAACTTCTGCCCAGTCTCATACTATTTATCACAAATGAAGCTCCAGAGCCTGAGCTTTGCCATTTTACCTGTAGAAAAGTTGGCTCAGATCCCCTCATTTGCTCTGTCTGCAGGGCTAATGCCATTTACTAATTTATGAACACAAATGTCATCTCAGCACCATGTTAAGCTTGTGGGATGCTCTGGGTTCATCAGACACCTGCTTAAATTTGGGCCAGAAATGGATAACCAAATACACAACCACCTACAAATCCCATAATGTCCCCCAGAGCATTTATCTTCCCAAGCCAGGAGGAAAGAGAAAAACTAGGACTGTTAATGCCATAATATCTCTGTTTGTGCTTGTGCCTCCTTGTGTAGAGGAGCTTTTTACATCTCCATCTGTCCTCCAAAAACATGAACCCGCTGAAGGCAACAGCCTGGAAAATGGGAAAATTTCTGTGTCTTAGTAATCTCATCCTGCAGATCAGGAACTGCTAATATCTGATCTAAAGTAATGGGACTGTCTGAATTTCACTGGGTTGGACAGTTCTCTTGTGACTAGCTATGGAAAATTTGGAATGTGAACAGTTATATCCTTTGGGAGTGATCATCAGAGGCAACAGCAGATGGATGTTCATTGCAATTTGGGTACTTGGTACTCAGGTAAATCTTTTTTATCAGTGCTACTTGAATAAAAGTGCTGTAGTTAAAAACAACAACAAAAGTCAGGTGTGAAACTTCTGTTCCCAACTTGAAATAAAAGATCAGGTGACATGGTTGCCAACAAATGTAGCACTAAGGAGCATGGACAGCAGGGAAACTAATGGAGTTGCTTTAGATCAGTGGAAGATACATCCCTGAGTGTCACTGAGTCTGAAACTGGAGCTGATCTCAGTGTGGGTTTCTGCCAGGGCTTAAATCCATTTTACATTTTGGGATGCCATACTGGCACAATTCAGTATTTCTCAAAGCACTTTCTTTTTTTCCCAATGATGCTCTCAAAGGTAGTATTAAAATGAAATCTCTCAGCAATTACTGCAGTTCATGTCCACTAAACCAATTTGTATTCTCTGCAATGAGCAAGATGCAGAGTCTTTGCTGCCAACAGGAGCTGTTAGAGTCATCTCCAGCTCAGACCTGATATAAATCTGCACCTTTTCATTCATATCTGAGAACTTTGTTCTAGCAGCCACTTAGAAGAGTTCCAAAGGAATTTTTTTCCTCAGCTTTAATTACTATTTTTTTTTTCAAACCCCCTCTTTGGACACCATCCACAGACCTAATTTAGATCACAAACTCCTAGAAGGCTTTCTTCCACATCTCTCCACACAGGGCCAATTGAACTGTTGGTGCTTCAGAAATAGTCTCTAAATAAAACTAAAAGAGGCCAGGACAGAGAAAATCAAGGCGAAGAATGAAGAAGAAGCTCCAGAGAAGACAGTGGAACCAAAACTTCTGAGAAGACCTCTTAACCCTGAATGGAAATAAAGCACAAAGGCATCTGGTGTTAAAGGAAAGGAGATGGAGAAACACCTGAAGTGCTGTGAAAGCCACTGTGGCTGTGTCTGTCCCTGAACTGGATGATGCCACCAGTTTTAGATGAAGGGAGGCAGCAGCCAGAGGAATCTCGGTGTAACCTAACCCAGAGCAGATTAAAAGGAGAGAGAACACAGATATGATGTTTGCAGAGCATCTTCCTTTCAAAAGTATGCTGAAAATTTGAAATATCACCATGCTGAAAATGTCACCCACTTCCACAATCATCTGGATAAACAGGACTTCAATGCTCTCCTGGCATCTAGTTGGGGTTTTGGTCTTATTTTGAAGTTCTGACAATGTTTCCTTGCTGTTTTAAAATCCCATCCAGCCCAAAGCCTGAAAATAGGAACTGCTTGATTTGTATGTTTTCCAGAAAATCTGCTGGAACAGGAGAGACTGAGCCCATGCCCTCTCGGAGTGTGAATGGCAAGAACATGGATTGTGGTGAAGAAACACAGTCTGCCATATTTGCTCTTCTTTTCCAGTCTTCACTATCTTCTCAAAAGTATTCCAGAATCAAAATATTTCTTCATCTTTATTCCGCTCCTCACTTGTCTTCTTTGCACAAAACCCATGAAAGGGATTGGAGAGAGTGGAAGAGAAAAGGATTTGGGAGCTTCAGTGACAAAGCCCCAGGAAGAACCAGTGAAAAGGGTGCTGGTGCTTGCAATAGAGCAGAGAAGAGCTGGGGCCACCTGTGGGAAACCAGCGCTTCCCCAGGTGTGAGATCACCCTCCCTGCCCCTGCAAGAAGGGATGCTCACAAAAACAACCTAGAAACCTCAAACCTCGGCTCAGAAATGACCAGACAAAGGCAAGTGGAGACAGCACTTGCATCTGAGCATGAGGGGTGATGTAAATTTGGCAGCCCGGGCGTGGGGCTGGGCACAGCAGCATTTGGGGTTAATTCCAAAGGAATATGTGGAAAGGACAAAGTCCAGGACTTGTTGCTGCCTCAAAACAGAGATGTCCCTTCCCTCTGCTCTCCTCCAGACCTGTTGAATGTGTGTGCCCTGCACCAACCCCCACCTCGGAGAATCCACTTGAGAATCCTCAATCGAACCAACCGTGCCTGCAGGGAGCCGGGAGCTGGGGCTCCAAAAATCCCCATCAAAGATGCTTTATGCAGTCCCTGAGCAGGGCTGCAAGAGGTGGGGGGGGGGGNGGGGGGGGGGGGGGGGGGGGGCGAAAATCCTGCAAAATTCACCCCCAGCCCCGCTGCCGAGCAAACCGGGGTAGGGGAAGCTCTGGGATCTGCGGGTGGTCGGAGCATCCCGAGAAACCCCGGCTGCAGCGTGGGGGTTTATCCCCATCCCTCCCACCGTAGGGGATTTTTCTGACGCCCCCGACAGCAGGACCAGCCGGGCAGGGGCTATGGGCAGTGGTGTCTGGCATGATTTCCCAGCCCTGCAGCGGGGCTGATTTCCTCGAGAGGGGAGAACAGAGTATCTGTGCAATCTGAAAAATCCCGCAGTGTGGCTGTACGTGCAAACACCCCCGCACCAGCACAGCCGCGCACACCGGCGTGCAGCGCGATTCCGCCGACAATCCCCCGCACTCGCCCAAGAAAGGAAAAACCATCAAATAACCCGAAAGAAAACAACCCCATCCAATAACCTGAGGAGCAAAGGAGGGAAAGTTGTGCGTGTCCCTGCGCGCCGGGAGGGCGGAGGGTGCCCACCAGTTGATTTGACATCCTGCCTTGTGCCTTCGCCGGCTTTTCTTGATATCTTTTATTTATTTTCTGCAACAGGGAATAAACAGGTAATGCCGGAGCCCGGCGAAGCGGAGGGAACGGGCGGGCTGAGGGATGCGCCGCATTTTTTGCTCTCCCTCTTTTCCCCATTTCTTCCCCCATCTCCCTCCCTGTAAGTTTCTTGGCGACACGAAATGAGGAGGAAAATAAAGGGTTGAGGGGAGCCGTGGGGAGGGCAAGCCGGGAGGCAGCGCTCCGGTGTCGAAGGCTTGGTATTTTATGGCATTTAACGCGCGGGCGGCCAGCCCGGGATGCCGCTGCGCGCTGCCCCGCGCCGCGGAGCGCGGCCGAGCCGCGGCATCACTTCCACGCGTGGCTTCCACCCCTGCCCTCGCCCGCTGAGCCCAAATCCCCGGCCGAGGCGCGGCTCAAGGCGCGGAGGCACCGCGGGCGCGCAGCGCGGCGCAGCCGGGGCGGTGCGGGTTGGGATGCGCGCGTGATTGTTTTTACGGATCTTTTTTCCTTTTTCTGAATCCCTTTTCTTGACACTGCTGAAAAAGGTCACCGAAGGAGTTGGCTGCTAAATATTAAAGAAAAAAAAAAAAACGGCAAGAAAGAAAGAAAAAAAAAAAAGCCCTAAAAAGAGCGGCAGGCATGCGCACTGCGCGGATGCCATATTGGAATGAGTCTGCCGCGGGTGCGGGCGCAGGCACGGGTGGGCTCCGCTCCGCGCAGCACCGCGCACCGCTCCGCGGGGGAAAAACGGGGAAAACACCCCAAAATAAGCCAAACTCGCACAGGTAAGGCACCGCGCCCGGCAGCCACCCCTCTCAAGCCCTCCCGGCTGGCATTTCCCTTTATTTTATTTATCGGGTTTGGCAGCGCTTGGGTGGAGAGGAATCGCTTTCCCCTTTCCAAGATGTATTAAAAAAATTTTCAATTTTTTTCCTTTTTTTTTTTTTTAAGCGTGAGAGATGGGTGTGGATATTTCCGCCCCCCCGTTTTCCAGAGGGTGAGCCCGCGGTGGAGTTGTTGGAAGTGCTGGCGTGCCGGGGCTGAGCCCCCGGCCGGGACCGGCGCTCGGAGCGCGGCTGCCGCTCCCCGGCTGCGCCCCGCGGGCCGGGAGGCTCCGCGCTGCCTCTCGGATGCATCGCAGGCGTGCGGGGCTTTCTTTTTACCTCGACAGATCGCATTTTAGATGCTCTCATCTCCTTTTTTTCTCCCCCTCTTTTTTCCTCTCTTTCCCCCTTCTTTTTTTTTTTTTTTTTTT